>JADNRX010000275.1:0-74023 GCA_015501595.1 Hymenopellis radicata | reverse complement strand
GGGATATGAGTGGGTTATAGCTCAAAACTCGTCAAAAACTCGTAAACTCGCGAGTTTTAGACCCGCGACTCGCGAGTTTGAGACAAGTCGCAAGTCCGGACTTCAGATATGCAAACTCGCGCAAACTCGACCTGCCGGACCCGGGTTTAGACTCGTGGCATGCTCTACGTCCAACTTGGAAGATGCTATGTGGGAGGAGCTCTTTGGGACAGAGGCTGGTACAGACGACGACGACGAGCCCACGTTCATCGCCAACGGCAGCGACGACCTTCACGCTAACAAAGAAAATATTCTTGCCGCCTCCCCTCCTCGGATTTCTCTGAGTGCAGAATCCACTACACAGTGTTCCCCGCCCACCGACCATCACCCCGCCGTCGTGACAGAGAAAATTCCCAGTCTACACTCTGCCCAGCGTTCCAAAGCGCATTCGACGCCTCAGCCACCAGCTATCACCGCCCTCCAGCCCAAACCTCTTTCCTGCAACTTGAAGAACACCGCGTCCGGTATACCCAGGAGTCACCACAGGTATTCTCCCCGCCGGCAGGCGATCGAGTCGCATTCGTTCACTATCAGGACGTTCGCCAAAATGCGGTTTCTGCTAATCCGCCAGGCCTTGTGTCCAGAACAAACGAAATCATGTTCTGCCACCGACTGTTGTCCAAGAACCGCCCCCTCCCTCAGCTGGTACGCAGGCTGCTGGGAGTGAAGTTGCACTACAAGAGCCGACTCCCCGTACAAAGGCGTCTAAGCGTAAGGCGGCGGGAGATGATACGATGCGACGTGTCAAAGACAAGAAGAAGGCTGAAAAGGTGATCTTTCTTGTGGACACACGTTTACCGTTTACTGATATTACCATTCAGGCTCAGCTAGAACGGTTGCCTTCGCTTCTCCAAGCTTTCAGACCGCACAAGCACTGGCAAGTTCTACTTACTTGAGGCAGTTTTCGCCTTCACTAATTTTCCCTGCAGCGGCCCCCACCGATGCCAGTCGACAACGACTGCATGACCCTCTACCAGCCTCCCATACCGCATCTCCGGTCACAGCAGCTCGCGCCGAACGAGGCGCTGTATGCGTCGGAGCTACCGGTGAGGCATGTCCTCCAGCTTGTATTTGCCCAGTGGCACAACACCGAGAGGGAATCTGTTTTCCCGGAGGAACTGGATCTTGGGTCTGAAGTTATAAAGAAGGTGCCGGCCGACAGGCTTCCAACCCTCCTGACGATGGCGTCAATACTGCCACCAATAAGGCATGGCGGGCAGGAGATACTGAAAACCATGTGGGACACATTGAGCGATGAAACGTTTAAACCCGTACCTTGGGATATCATGAAGATGTGCGATTAGGGTGCCATCATTGTTACTTTATGCTTACTCATTTTTAATGGACCGTTGTATATATATTCCTTCCTTCCGCTCTCGTTCTTAGTTTTGATGTAGTCGTATCAATAGCACGTTCGAGCAACTATTCATGTAAAACATATCGTCATTCATACTATGCTATTCGTTGTACATATTCGACTTGACTCCAACACTTAGACGAGATTGAAAGCAGGTTCGTTGAGATGTGGTTTTTTGAAAATAGAGATGTCCAATCCCGCGCGCTTCAGCTCTCTCAACTCGTCCACTCCCCATTGTATCAAGGGAACAACCGCGGGGGAAGTACGAGAGTTATACTCTATGCGCACCCTCTTGAATCCAGCACCATACCGCTGGCGTAATGTAAGCAGGTTGAGGAAGCGGGTATCCACGAAATAGAGCGGCTTTGAACTTCCCAAGTCACTATAGCAGAACACTGCTAACTTGGGAAGCATTGTGTAGATGGGAATTTCTGATGCCACAGCATCGTCGAAGGGAGCGGTTTCGATGAACTGGGCCGGCGTCTCTGCAGCATTCGGCTCTTCCTCAGAATTCGAATCCTGATCAGACACCGCCGAGTCCTCAACATCAGAACGTGTCGACTCTGAATCACCCTCAGAGTTGGAGGATTCTGAACCACCCTCAGAGTCGGAGGATTCTGAATCTTCGTCCTCCGAGTTGGCATCATCAGTGGTGGCGCACAACATAGATATGAGCTCTCCCATAGCAAGATCTGGCGGTGGATAACACTGCTCGAGTGGTGGAGTATAACAGATGTGCAGCTTGATTAGATTGGGCATGAGAGGAAGCAGACCGTCAAGTTCGTAGCCGAAAAGATGACAGTTGGTGAGCTTTAGAACTTGGAGCCCACATTTTGAAATGCGTAGTAGCATAATGATGTACAGGGACACCTGAACCAAGTTCGTACTATCTTCGCTGTACGTCTCGGGCGGGATAATTTCCAGCTCGATGAGGTTGGGCAGAAGCAAGGCGCTGAGAAGTTCGACGTCGGAGGTCGTCAATGATGTGAGTGTCGAGTGGGTTATTCTTTCTACGTTGTGAAAACTAGAGGTATGCCAATGCCCAGGATCCGTCGCAAGCGACCGAAGATTGGGGCACTCTCGCAGAATGTCAACCGCCTGGATTGAGGAGTCACCGGTGGTGCGACATGTTAGGTCAACCACCGTCCGAAGTTGAGAGTATCCCGGGAGCTGAAAGTTCACAAGCTCGAGGCCCGCGAACTGGAGCTCCTCCAGGTCCTGCGCGGTATCAAAGAAGGTGACGCGAGTTTCAGGGTCCAGCTCTCCAGGTCGTAATACGAGCCTGAGGCTTCGTAGACGTTGCAGACGACCGCGAATGGCGGATAGCGGGGCAAGTGATTTGAACGAGAATAAAGAGAACTTCGCATCCCTCCACCGTGGAGAAATGCTAATGAGGGTGCTGAGGAGCTTTTTGATCACTGGCCGAACATTGGGGAATTGGGAGTTGACGGTGGTGGTGGAGAAGCGGATGTCGCGAGTGCTTCCCGTTCTTTCCAAGAAGCACTTCAACAGTGCCATGGGATCTCGAAGTTCATATGCCTTCCACACACTAATCCTAATGACGCTGACTGTCCAAAGGGCGCTACATGAGTACATCACGGCACTCCATTTTCTGCATATACGGCACAGAACCCATGGGCCTTCCGTAATGTCGAAGACGGAGGTCTCCAGGGCGAGTTGGAGATAGGCAGAGAATATCTCTTGCAGTACCTCCGGTGGAATGCTGCGAACTAGCGAAGTCGTCGCATCGAACTGACTCTGTAAATTTCGCAGATCCTTTTGGTGCTCCTCTAGAAGAGCCAACTCATCCCGGAGTTGCGCTGCTCTCAGGCCAAGTTCTGAGAGGGGAGAGTCAAATGAATGACGCCATTCTTGGACCATCAACTCTTCTTGAAGAGTCACTGGCACATTCGTAGAGGAGAGATGTTGGAGTAAAGGAAGAAGGGATGCCTGCTGTGTGGAGATAGGATAGGATTGTGGAAATTTTAGAAGGTTTTCTATGTCCGATGACGACCTAGAGTAGAAAAATGTGAGTTTGTGCACCCTCAAAATATAGCAAACTCACATCGCGGTATTCTAGAACTTTTGTGGCACTCAAAGGAACATACGAAATGGTCTCGCAGAAATGGTTCAAGTTGTCCTGGTCGACGTTGGCAGCAAAGACGCAACGTGTCACATCAGGTGACGTGATCGCCTTCAATCTGTTTGAGTCTTTCTCTCACGGCCTCCTCTCTCGAGTCTCTTACCTGCCCTCATAGTTCAAGTTGAAAGGGTTGCCACAACACGTGCGATATCGTTATTTACATCGCATACGCGGAATTAAATTCCGGGGTATCGCTTCATTTGTCAACTCCATAATGGCGCCATTTGATTCGTTCTGACAAAATGACTACCATATATCAGCAGTATTGTGTTAACAGTTGTCCAGCTCGTGAAGAGGACAAGTCCAAGGAAAAAACGAAGACGGGCCACGCTAAGAAAAAAGCAAAGAAGACCCACAACGTTGACATGGCGAGTCTGCCTAAAGCAACCAACATCACCGACAATGATTTAGCGCCCGAAGCTCAATGTATGTTGCCCGATGTTTTCCTAGATCATCAGTAATGCTTTTTTCCAGCGGCGAACAAAAGGAACTTGCACTCCGCAATTTATGGGTTCTTCGAGGCCGAGGACACTGAGAAGGGGACCATTGAATGTTCCACATGAAGCATTTACCTGTTGCATGTGTGGCGGTCTGGCCACTCGGAATATGACGACTCTTGATACTAAGACGTCCAGCAAGTCGTTGCGCCTCCATGCATCTCGCTGTTACCCCGTTACGGTCCGGAGGCGGTGAAGGCAGCGGTCGAAGCGAAGGACCTAACGGGCACCCGAGAATTAGTCCAGAAAGCAGGTAATAAAGAGCAAGGCGTGCTTACCGGATTGTTCAAAGGCCTTGTCGACAAGGGAAAGGAGTTGTACGCGATCCCGTTGACGAATGCTGGGACACGGTCAGTTCAATTCTTTGAAGAATATTTTGAATCTTACTTACCGATACTAGCGGCACTGAGTCAGACGGCGAGGTAGCCATCGACTATCAGCTGTTGCAACTCCTCGTAAAGGTGTCTGTTTTAGGAAAGACGGGCGCATCTCTCACACCGCCATGATAGTATCCAAAAAGAGCGAACAATAGCGATGTGCACAAACAACGCCATCACGTGTGATATTCCGCTTAAATAGTGTGGGCACCATCGTCCCAACTCGACTCGACTCTTCCCCAACAATGACGACCGCGCCTCTCAAAATACACAGCAAGCCGCTCGTTCGAGAAAAGGCCTGCCCCTCCACATCATACGCGGCGACAAGCCACTCGTTCGAGAAAAGGACTGCCCCCCTCCACATACGCGGCAAGCCACTCGTTCGAGCAAAGGCCTTCCAAGGTTTCCCAAAGACGACGACGCATGCGACTTTGCCAGCCTTCAAACCAGCGGAGATGCCTCAGGGCAAGCCTCTTGCTGAATACCCCATCCCCGGTGATGCCCCTAAACCCATTTTCGCGCATCTCGCGTCGAAACCCAATATTCCCACCAGCACCGACGAACCGCGGCCCTGTTCACGTTTTTTCCAAACTAGAGACCGGGATACGTCAAACAAATTCTCCCATGCAGAATTCTGGAGGTTTTGTACTATTTATTTTGCTGTATATGTAACTGTTTCTCTTTGAACACAGTGTTCCCCTCCATAGCACGGAAATTGTCTTCAGAGGTCGAAATTGGACGTGCAAGACTGCTGCGAAATGTTGAATACAGGTCAGTCTTTTTTATTAACACCATCACGCAAACGAGATATCAACCATCCTCTTGACAGTAATTCACATTACACAATCAAACTTCGGTTTTGACCTTGGACATCCCATCTACGCATTCGTAAATAGTTTCTCGAATAGTACCTCTGTAGCCTCCCGCCATTCCTCAGATACTTTCTCAACGAGGGGTGTAGCAGCGAATCTACATCAAACGTCAGAATCGCCAAAGGAAGAGTTGCGAATAACACTTACTCCCACGTGCAGATTCCCTCGAGGTGCACGTCCTGGACCTCAGACTTCGTAGTGACCACCGCAGCGGCTACGGCAACGCCATCAGCGACGAAGACCACATTGACCTCCTTCGGGCTCGTCACCCGGAAAACGCATTGCGTATTCATGCCGTACAAATCCTTCAGCGAGTTGCAGTACAACGTCACGCCGTCCGAGACAATGCCTGTCGCATCCCCCCACGCCGTGATCTCGCCAACCAGCGACCCCATCTGGAAAATGCCTCGAGCGCATTGGTCGACGCTGTCAATCGAGAAAGCGCACTGCGTCGAAATGACTGCAAAGTCCTGCAGCTTGACTGAGTCCACAAGACGGCGGTCCACAGAGCGTGATGCTGCATGCTTGAAGTAATCGACACCTCCCAGGACACCCACAGCCATCTGGAGATCATCATATCCGGAGAGGCGTCTACCCGTCGTGGCGAACGTCAGCGACTTATAGTACTCGTCAGTTTCTGACAAAATCACGTTAATTAACTTTTCTTGTACTGCTGAAATAACACATACCGTGTGGCTTCCATGGCGTAGGAATCGCCCACGTTGGGTGGGTCCCAATCTCTGAACGACCAGGCACAGGCTTCGCGTTCTTGTAAATAGTGTACGGCGCATCGACATGGATGAACGGATCTCTGGAGAACGGCCACGGCGGCGAAGCTGGGACCTTCGTGACGTAGTCTCCATCGTTTACGATGCGCCACGCGGAGCCGCAGGGCGCAGTCACGGCCGCTTTGAGCGGCGCCGCCAAGTCCCCCCGGCCGACACGTGGAGAGCCAAAGGTGTATAGATCCCCTAGGGCCGCCTTTTCCGTAGCGGTCCCTTCCATCATTAGCTGCGCGTAGCACAGCGACGCGTAGGCAGCTCCAAGCGAGTGACCCTGGGAATACACCATGAGTCCGGAATACACCATGAGTCCGGAATACAAAGTAAGTGCGACGATTGACGTACAGTAACATGCGTAATAACTGTAGTGCTCGCCGACGAAGATATGTTTTGAATGGCCTTTTTGACGAGAGCTACGAATCTCGTGGTTAGGACAGTTAAATCAACAGAGCAAGAATAAAAGCCGTACTAAAAGGTTCACTAAACGGCTGCCCGGAATATGTCGAAAACATCGGATAGTAGAATCCCCTCGAGATCTGTCCTCCAAACAGGAACTGCTCCGGCACTCGAATGGTCAGCGTCGCAAGAAGATCGTTGATGACTTCTTCCGTGACGCCGGTTCCCTACCATTCGGTCAGATTTCATACTACTCTCAACAATATTGACAGACCTTAAATGCGACACCTATGAAAGGATTGGCAGTGAAGTCCTTTGGAACAAACGCGCCACAGTATGGGCCGACGATGATGTGATGTCCATCTGGGTGCTTCTCGATGAGGTCTACCACATTGTGAGTAACTTTCGCTTGATAGCATCCAGGTACAGCCGGCGCGCACCACAAATCACGATGAACCTCATTCCCCACATATCGGCCTGGCGGTACTCGTTGAGTAGCAGCTTGTACACAGATACACAACATACCAGTTCGTCAATCTGCGCGGTAGACCGTTCGAGCAGTTCCAGAGCCCCGCTCTTATTCCCCCGTCGCCATGTTTCTACGGCCTGGATGACGAGAGACGTATCTCTGTCCCTGGAATCAGACAAAATCGGAAACTTGGCAAGACAATAGGAGCGCACCTCAAATACATAGCAGCACTTTCCATGAACGCCATGAACGCGTTGTTGAAGTCGATCGGAGAGCCGGTCTCACCGCCAAAGACACCTAGGAAGAGTTTTCATTAGTTGTCCTTCAGATAGCGAGTCCAAGACTTACGGTTCACGATGCCCGCCTGGATCTGTGCTTGACTGTCTTTCGTCCATTGCACGAGGTCGTTGTAACCTGAGCGTGGCTTGCGCACGAGCGGCAGATCGACGAGGTCAAGTTCCGCCAGCTCCTCGAGGTGACGCTGCCTGATCTCCTTGAAGGACTCCTTGAAGATGCCGGAAGAATGCATGGAGAGAAGGATGTTCTGCGGTGTTGGATGGGATGCAATGGTTATGGCGTTGGTTTTGGCGGCGCTTTTAAGATGCGAGGTATGTAGGCTTTGTTTAGGTCGTCGGTGCAGGTTGGCTCCGAAAGGCGATCGAAGGCGATCGCCAGTAGGAGCTGCGTTCTGGGAGCCGCGGTAGGACTAGATCATAAAGGCATTTGTTGTACTGCGATAGAAGGACACCTGTCAAGAAGGATGTTAATATCGCGATTTTTGGGTGCATTACACGTCTGTTTCGCGATAAAGGTGCGACACGTGAGGCATAGAAAAGGAAAAGCGGATCTGAGAAGGCTAGTGAACGTGCTAAACACTCTTTGTGGGAAACGTATCTGACCTGTTCTGTTTTGCTAAGAGACGACGTCGCCTCAAAGAAGCTGGCGGAGGAAGTTAGACCCCGACCCCAAGGCCTAGATAGTAACGGTACTATACGCCTCCGAGTCCATACGTCGATGGATCTTTCTCTACATTCGAACTGCTGTCAGGGCCTCCAGAAATCGTAGAAGACTGAGTGTTATCCGAGTTATTATTATGCAATACTTTGGCTGCAGCCCTGATTCAATTCAATCTCAGGCCAGTTTAGTGCCGTCTCAGTCCCACGACACATGCGTAAGAGAAGCACGGTTTCTTGTGTAATTTCTCCCTCTCTATACCACACGATTGTATTCGAGTCGGAACATGCTACGGACAATAGTCAGCTGAACTGGAGTTGGCAGAGGAAGAGGAGTTGTTTACTCACGATCCAGAACGTCGCGATTTAAAGAGCGTTGTTACGATGCATCCCGTCCTTCATCTGATGAAGTGAAATTGCGGGGGCGTTCCCCATAACTGCGTCATACTCAACGATATGGTGCGGTAAGCAGGGTCCATATTGAGAACGCGTACATCCTTGGATCGCGACTCGCACATGAACAGGCAAGCGACCAATTCTAGCCGTCGCACGCGCTATTTAAAAAGATCGGCGATGTGAAGGCCCACAGCGTTGTCACGATCGGGCAAGTCAAGGTCCGAGCACCCATGATAGCGCTAGTACAGATGACATGTCGTGAGCGTCCCAGTTCCTGCGACTCGTGGCCAGGTGCGCTGTTGGGCCTTGGAGGCTTGTCGAGCGTCGCCTTGATTCTGCAGTATGGCCAGGTCTAGTGAGAGAGTGTCGCGTCGAGGAGAGTGATGGCGGTCGCACGTAAGTCCACACCGTGTTGAAGATGAAATCAAAGCCCTCGTCGACCTTGAGTAGTCCAACGTTACCGATGAAGATTTTGGTCTGGCTCGGGAATCCAGAGCAGCTATACGTGCTGGCTGCGAGCGAGAAGACGTCGGTGAGCGACATGGGCTTGCTGGTCGTACCTTGCTGGGAGATGGTGGGAGCAGCATAGCCTGAGCGATGCGATGAAATCTGCCATGGACGCCGTGTAACTGAGTTTGGGGACATCTGGAAAGACCGAGAAACGCATCAGACGCGTATTGGTGTTGGCGTCTATCGACGTACCCGCCTCTCTCTTTTTCACGCAAACATATTTTCCTGGAGTGTCCCCGCCCCTCATTCTCCTGCTAGAACCGTTGTGGAGTGCCATCCTGGTAGGTCTGGCGAATGAAACGAGTTGGCACTTTAGAGCAGCTAGAAGACGGTCGCACTGAAGCGCAAGGTGGATGCCGCGCGTCTGTTGGGTCTATGAGCTGCGCCGACAAAGCAATTGCTAGAATCGTACCTGGACCCAGTCAGTTTACTTCCTATCGCTATCGTTGTCGTTATTGGGGGCGGGCGGCGGCGTCGGTCATGGCGGTAGGACGGAAGATTTCGAAATGCCATATATGGCATGAGCGCCGGGCCTTGCTTCCCGACCACCATGTCCGACTAAATACTGCGTCTGTATCTCTGAACCTTGCTTCGAAGCGTTCATTTCTCGTCTCTTGTGAGATTCACAACTGATAAGAACAGTCTCCTTTCCCGACGCCACACAAGACTTTCTCAAATGACCCCCTCTCCCTGTTTAGGTTTTGTCGTATAGCCGAACGTGGCTATCCCAAAATGTATGTCAATTCCGTGCCTTATCATGATCAAAGTACGCTCAAATTCACAACCAAGTCTTTCTAGGTTCCAAACGAGCTTTTCAATATTAACGTGGTAGATCTTGATCAGACGGGGCGGTGTACCATTCGACCACTCTCTTGCTCTCGTTACTCACTTACGTATGCGAACGTACGAAAAATCTCCCAGGTGAAGCTATGGATTACCAGTCAATACAGTATCGTTGAGAAGGGTGTCACCCGAGATACCCTTCAGACTTTCTTGAACTGTGAGTCGGTTAAACTGATCCTTACCACTCACATCTCTTCTGACATCCTCAGGTCCGGGAATTTACCCGTGCTGGTCTGTACGTACGTGAACGCGTCTTGTAGAGCCTTTTGGACGCGCCGTGTTCTCTAATACGCGAAGTGATTGTTTTTAAGACCCGCTAAACATCAAGCGTCTCTTCTTGACGTTCAACGTTGTCCTTCAAGTGCGTTAAACTAACGTTCGTGACGCCACTCATCACCTCGTACTAATGAATGAACAGGGGCCTTTCCCACAACTGACCCTCGGCAAGCACGAAAGGAAACTGGTTGCGAATTTACTCGGCAATGGTCTTCAGCTCTTACTCATTGTTTTTCCTTCTAGTCACGTTCGCGCTTGGCTCTAATTACGCATCCTTTGTAAACATCTCAACGCGTCAAAGTCGATTCCTATAAAGATGGTCCTTTCGAACATCATAATACCATCACATCCAACATGTCGAACTCCTACAAACGCATCATCCTCGTCACAGGCGCCAACACCGGCATCGGCTTCGAAACCGTCAAAAGCCTCGCAGAGAAAGGCCATCGTGTCTACCTCGCCGCGCGCAACATCGACGCTGGCAAGGAAGCGCAGAGCACGCTCGCCGCTTCCGGCCTCGACGTGCACTTTGTCCAGCTCGACGTAACCTCGCCCGAATCCATCGCCGCCGCGAAGGACGTCGTGCTCAAGGCCGAGGGGCGCTTAGACTCCCTCGTGAACAACGCGGGCGTGGGGCTCATGCACAAGAGCACCGGGGCGCTCACCGAGTCGCGTGAGAACATCCAGAACGCGCTGGACGTCAACTTTTTCGGGACCATCGCCGTCAGCCAGGCGTTCGCACCGTTGCTCCTCCTGGCGCCGCCTGGGCAGGCGTGTATCGTGAACGTCACGTCGCGCACGGGGAGCAATACGTTCATGGCGGGGAAGGAAGGCCATCTCCACGACTGGATTGCGTATAACGCGAGGAAGTCGGCGTTGAATTCGTATTCGATTGCGCTGGCGCGCGCGTTGGAGGGGAAGGTTCGTGTCAATGTGGTGTCGCCGGGCTTTGTCACGAGCAAATTGAATGGGTTCACGCCTGGAGGGAAGACGTGGAGGGAGGGAGCCGAGTTTGTCGTTCCATGGGCATTGCTCGGGCCGGAGGACAAGGATAAGAATTGTACGTCCCTCTTTCCTTGAGTGGTCCTATGATTCATCCTAATCATGCTTCTAGGTTTGTTCTGGAGCGATGTTGGGGAATTGCCTTGGTAGTTCTGAGCCGCACTCACAGGGTCCATATTGAGAACGTGTAGAACTAGCAAGGGGGGAACGCACATGATCTTTGAACGACGCGTTGAAATAGCTTGGTTCATAATAAATTTGTGGACTGCAAACGGTTTGTATTTTTTTTTTTGAGATTACAGGTTTTCAACTCTCGGCCGAGGTACCCGAGGCGCCCATTTTGATCAGAACAACTTGAGAACAACAACAACAATGACACCCCGAGTTGAACATACGGGCCTCTCGACCGCCCATCACGTTCTGTCGATACGGTCGGTATACACGACAGGATGTCGGAACCTACGTTTCTTCAGGATGCTTTCACTTTCGTTCCTCCCATTTCCTCTCCGTGATCCCGGTTACCCTGCACCAAAAAGTTCCTACACTTTCCCGACACACACCTAGACGAAAATCTCATTCTGAAGCGCGTCTGCATCTTGCCATCCCTCGTCGAGGATATAATACACGCTGTGGACATCCTCTTCCCGGAGACTTCTCGGGCAGACTACAATGACGGAATGTTCTACGTCTCGCAGGCGCCGTACGCAGACATCGAGCGCAGATACAAAGCATCTGATGTCGGCGCCGCATACGCTGACGGATTCGCCAGTCTTTGCTGCCAGGTTGCTTCTGCTGTTATCGTGCACCCCGCTGACCGCGACAACGGAAGGCTTATTGGATGGGATCACAATCCGTATCAGCACGTTCGATGAAGATGCTGTTATTGGGTCTCACGATATTCCGTCCGACATCGAGGAGCGTGTCGTGAACCCATCCACCTCCATTTGAATATTTCTATGTTGTAGCTTGACTATAACTTGATCTCCGTATTTGAAACTAGTGTACTACATTCGAAGAGAAACACTACGCGGAGACCCCACACCCAGTAAAGCCCAATATTCACAATCATGAACGACCAGTCATGAGTTTCGGCAGTGTAAGCCGATTCCACCTAGCAACTTCCTTCGCCTGCGGACCTTCGTCTCCACTGGTAGCCCAGCTCTCAAAAGACGTCAAGCTCTGGCACGCCGCGCGCTTAGCATCATCCATCTCACGCTGTAATTCCGGATGTGCACCGCCTTCTTCCAGCGCATGGACACGTTCGATGTCCAGAACTCTAGCCATATAGGTATCAGGACACAAAATTGCCCGGTAACGAAGCGTCACCCACAATCCTTTGGCATGCTTGTTCATTTTGAGGATGACGCGCCCCAGAAGCAAGGGTGCGGAAGGAAGTGCCTTTCCTGTGGCGCGGCGATAGGCCTGCTGCTGTTCACCAATGGTGGAGTGTTCACCGATGGCGATTACGGAGGACCTGAATGATCCAGGATCCTACTAACATGTTGAGCTATGTGCACCTTGAATCAGATCAGGCTGCTCACTCGAACGACACCTGCAGCCACCCGCCCAATGTCTTCTGTGCACTTCATGACGGCCGGCAATTAGCTTGACTGGGGAATTACGGGGCAGAACTCGGTCGTACCACCATGAATATCTTCGTATCCTTTGCTAATCCCGCCCGTAGAGCCGCAACTGTTATCGAACCGATGAGACCAATGTAGTTCTCCATGAAGAAGCCCGGTCTCAGAATCCTGGTAGCTCATTCAGACACTGTACACAGACGACTCCAGAGATGAATCATACGTCCAAGACATCGAACTTCCCTGCGTCTTCTCTCGAAGGTGGTGCTCGATGGAAACCTTCGCAGCGCGATCTCCTACCAGCGTATTGTCCTGGCTTTCGCCGCCTCGTTCGTATGACGAGAAGACGAAATGCGAAAACGCTGAATTGCAGAGCGAGGTCGATCAACATCTTGTCGAAGTTGGTGTCACAAAGAAAGAAATTCCGAATCAAGGAGGCGTACTCACTTTTCCTTGCTTCTCCTCGCCATCACCATCGGCTCCCAGGCCAGGGAACGCCAGAACGCAGAAATACAGCAAAGATGTTGTGGGATTCGAATATAGTCTGCACCGTTTCCGGCTTGTCCAGATTGCCCTGTACCAGCTCGACCGTGACGTTCGTCTTACCACCATCTTTGAGTTCAGGGTCCGGCGCGCGACTAGCAGCGCTCCGTGTAAGAGCCAGAACATGGTAAGCCTGAGGAATAGCCTGAGAGTCGTCTAGGTTGGCCTCGGAAGACTTGGACAAGGACCTTATGAAGGCTTGCCCTTGGCGACCAGTCGCCCCAGTAACGAGTATAGTTCTCGTGGTCATGAAGCTTGCTCAAAGTTGGCGGGAGAGAGCCATCTTTGAGAACAGAGATAGTTACGGAAGGCATACAACACGTTTCATGCTAAGTATAGCACCTATATGCACTTCAAGTTCGCCGATCAGTACTATATCAATCTATCTAGTACTGCCTCAACATGACGCCAGAATTACATGACGCCAGAATTTACGTTGGGCTAGGTAGCCCAGGCGGGGAAGAGACGAGGACCACGGGAAGAGAGAGATGGCGGGAAGAGCGAGACGGCGGGAAGAGAGAGACGGACAGATTGGGAAGCATCGGGGATCTCGGACCGATGAGATCGAGTCGTACCGTAACACAGCCACCCAATCGAGCGTCCTCCCATCATCCATCCCGCGCGTGAGAAGGCGTGAGATCAGATACCTCCAGTCCAACATCCAACTGCCATCACTAGTGTTCGCATGGCCTTTCTTGCGATGATTATAAGTACAGTAGTGCCGAGTAAACCACACTGCCAACGCTGTCACTCACCTTCATATACTACTTACGACTCGGTCGGTCATTCCCTGTGCTTGTATGGCGCGTCCTCACACACCAAAATAACGCTCTGATGGCTGATCCCGTTACAGAAAATTGGGGTTCAAGTTTGTCCCGTCATCCCGCGAAAGATGTGATTCATCCAACCTCTCGCACGACCTGCCTCGGATGCTGAGCCGAACGATGCAACAATAGGAAAGCACCATCGCACTGACTCAGATGCCTTGCGGTTCGTCGCCGACACATACATGATACTGGACTTAGTACATTTTTGACTGGGAAGGAATACCGAGGGTGGCACGCTTTGTAAATCATGGAAGATCTTATCCTTGACTCCGCCGACTAAGGCGTCTAATGAGATGATGGAGATGATAGAAGAGATGGTGATTGGGGCGCACCTGTTTGATTGGCCTGTTCCACGCGTGAGACCATTGGCTGAAATACTACTGCTTCTACTTACTACTACGGGAACACAGAACACTTTGGACCATTATATTTTATGACGAAACAGTCGCTGTATTTAAAGCGAGCGTTGTCATCCTCTGGCTTGCAGTATCCCTCCGAGGTGTTCCAATATGTCTGCTCTCATGGGCCCCGTCCTTGCCGGCGCATTCATCTCAACCGTGTCGGTGTCTTCCTAGTCCATTTGTGACTGTTGCGCTGATTTCGACTAGGCTATACGGTATCACCGTCCTCCAAACGTACCAGTACTTCAACCAATATTGGCTCCGTGACCGCTGGTACCTCCGAATCATGGTATGAAGGCCTTCATATTCGAATTTTCCCGAATGACCGGTCGTATTTGCAGGTTGTGGTATTAGCGTACGTGACCGCGACACTCATCCAATACTGACGACGAGCCGAGCGTGTTTATCAGCCTGGTTGACTTGCTGGTGAATGTAATGGATATGGTTCTCGTCTGGGATGTGCTCATTAGTGGCACTTCTGCTGAGGTCTCATAGCTAATTGGTGTGCGATGGTGAGGGATACATTTGATTCCTGCTGAACGATGACTGACAACTGAACTTTGCCACCAGACCGCGACTACCGGTGCCGGAGTCATTGCCTTCATAGTGCAATTATTCTACGCCTACCGACTTTGGATACGTACGTGCTCTAAGCTGATACTCGGGTACAATGAATCATTCGCTAACTCGGACGTCACAGTTTCCGAAAGGAGCCCCTGGCTTCCGGAATCGTCGTAAGCATGGACTATATCCGCAGCGAATACATGTGACACTATGCTCTGCAGACGCTTATCTCCTGGATAACCATTGCATTCCTGTTCGGTGAGTTTGACTTTGATGAAAACGACCCGATTTTGAATGTCTTTTCCAGCGTACACGG
This sequence comes from Hymenopellis radicata, assembly GCA_015501595.1. NCBI lineage: Eukaryota > Fungi > Basidiomycota > Agaricomycetes > Agaricales > Physalacriaceae > Hymenopellis > Hymenopellis radicata. The sequence continues at coordinate 58,880 of JADNRX010000275.1, read as the reverse complement.
CCGCTGAGCACAAACACACGAACCTGCCACTCTACTTGTATATCCCGTCCATCGATGTGAGAGTCCCTCTGTTTGGCCTGTAACACTCAAAAACTGGCAACTAGTATCTATCGAAGGCGTCGCTTTCGTGTGCTCTCGCGGGGACTTCCTGATCTCGACGAGCATGATCGTTTTCCTCATGAGATCCCGCCAAGTAGGTCTAAAAAGGTCAGCGGCGCCAATATTCACAATCATCTCCTCACTATGCTTTGTCCTTAGTACAGACCACCTTATCAACAAACTCGTCATATACACGATTAACAGTGGATTGCTCACCATGTAAGTATACCATAACCTCGAGCTACATGACCGTTCATCTGATAATCATTCAGGATATGCAATGCGATGGCGTTGACGTTGACCGTGGTCTATCCGCGCACCTTTTATTACATGATCTTTTACTTTTCGATCAGCACTTGCTATGTGACATCTGTACTGGCAGTGTAAGCATTCATTCAACTTCATTTTACCTTGCCGTTGACCTCAATGGCCTGCGCAGTTTAAATACCCGCGAATCCCTTCGCAGCAAGGACGATGTTATCATGAAATTTGACACTGCCGGCAGTGATCATGATATCAACCCGCCACTGAGATATCAACCTTTCGGATCGCGTCTCGCAGCAAGGACGATGTTCTCATGAAATTTGACACTGCCGGCAGTGATCGTGATATCAACCCGCCCACTGAGATATCGACCTTTCGGATCGCGTCTCCCCATGTGTGTACTGTTGGACCGTTCTCGCACACGATGATGCTAATGTGTTGTAGATGGTCTCACGACCCGGGACTCCTCTGGACCTCGGCGAAGGAAGTCTTCCTTGAAAAGAAGGCTTGTCTCTCAGCCGGGTGTTATATACTGCAACTATACAATGAAAGAGAACGTATTGACGTCTTTGGATACTAAATGAGGGCGTCCGGACAGCCAGTAAACGGGCAGTTCACCTTATGAAAGGTTCGGTACCAGGCAACCGTTGGACGAGGACGGAACGAAGCTCCTCGCGTGCAAGACATTTCCCAATCGCCTTCGCCTAGATTACAGACTCACGCTCATCGCGACGGGCGCTACGACTGGAACCATGCGAAAGCCGATATCGCGCAATCTTTCAGGACTCAACCTCGACAGCGCGCATCTCTAGAGTCTTATCAAATGGTGCGCGTTGGACGGCTCTATTTTAGTAACACGTGTTGTGGAGGGAGATGTGTCATATCATCACTAGCTCTTCTCAACTCATTCTTTAACAGCGATGTCTTGGCGATGTCCATGAACTCTATTGAAGGCGATGCTTTGACCTATGCGGCTATGCAGATCAAATTCTAGGCGCATAGTAAAAGAACTCGGCCGTCGGGCGTATTACCTCCCTCATACCTCATACCTCAACACAGCATCATGGCATGGGCCCGCCGATGCTTCTTCTGTGCTGTATATGTATCGCTTAAGAACTGTATGATGAGCTACATCCCTTCTTTCGTGCCCTTCATCAATGTCCGATCCCAGAGCTCATGTTGCTTATCGACACCTCCTTATGCGCAGCGGTCATGGATATCCCCTCTGGATTCCCGAACCAGACGCAGGCCTTCCCGCTGAATACCAGCGAGAAGGCGTGACAATTGGTGATCTTGGACTGCTCACTGCGGGTGGAGGCTTTGATTTCATTTTGAACGTTCACCTCGATGCCCATCATCCAGTCAACGCTGGAAACGTCCCGCCCGACTTTATGTCTTTGCCTCTGCGCGAACTCGGCCCGAATCCGATACGCCAGACCCTCCCTATGCACAGACCGGAAGCCGCCATTACCAGCTCGGACGTAAGTAGGCGATCGTTGTCTTTTGATGCCTCGGCAGAAGCTCCGTGTGTACTTTCGCCATGCAGCTTTACATTGTGTCACTCACTGATATGTATAGGGGATTAGCTGGCGGAGGCTTTGGGATTGAATTCAGCACCGCTCGAACGCAGGCCGCCATCTTAACGCTACCCACCGGTGCCAACCGGTACGACGCTAAGAACCGCAGTGTTTACGAAAAATATGCCGCTCAACACGCTAAGTCGTGGTACCAGTACGTGAACGTCGACTTAGGACGCAGGGCCTGTTCTGGGACACTATACCTTGTCACCGGATGCGACAAATGTTTATCATGGGGCGCGGCGGCTTTCTGTCATCCAGAAAGGTCGACAGAAGTATCCCTAAAATTTCTCGCTGGCGGTTTGGGTGGGGATCTCTGTCGTTGGCTTCATCGTGGACACAACCATGGGTGTCGAGACGCGCCTCTTTCCGTCACCTGGCATTTCGACGTATGGTTACGAAAACCAATGCGTCTTTACGCGCGGTTTGTGTATCGCCGTCCGCGATAAACTCTTCAAGCAGATTTTTAGTCGCTCCGCAACGGTCTTGTGGATAAATGGAGATCCAGACGACTATCAACCTTCTTTTGGCGGACATATACCTTTCTCATCGTCCTCATCTTCTTCCTCGATGTCTCCTCCTTCCTCGTCATCTCAGTCGTCAACTCCTTCCGGTAGTCAGAGACAGTCGTCATCTGAGGCCAGTGGAAGCCCCCGAGACGATAGTATGGTCCAATGTCCTGACGAAGAGGGCGACCGGACCGAGTCTGACGAGGATAGTCAGGGCTTTCTCAAAAGCGAAGTTAGTCGTCTTAGTTTCTGTTTGTTTTCATCAACCAACTTACCTTCAGCTTTTAAATCCGTCATGTCAGCTAAGCCGATATATTCTTCAGATGGTAAGGATCTCCAGCGATGGGAAATATCCCCACATGCTGATAGCACTAGTATCCTGAAGTCGAAGTGGCCATCGTTCACGACGAGGATTGGATAACAGAACTAGGCGAAACCACTGACAGTGAAAGTGACGGTTTTTCGTCTAGAGGTCCCTTGAGTATCAGTAAGGAACCTGTGGTTGTCGATGGTGTGTCGTCTTCTCTCATATTGCTAAGAGAGACTTAGTCAGCTCCAGGTGTCGGTTATTTGAAGGAACGGCCAGTAGCTGGTTCTGCTCCGAAAGGCCTTGCACTCTTCAAGTCAGTCCATGATTCGCCACTTGATTTTGAATCCACCCATGGCGGTGCTTCTACTTTTCGTCTGACCGACGGGTCTCCCGTATACCCCCCTTTCATGCTCAAGGCAGGCACGATTTACCTCCGGCCAGTGATCCCTCTGCCCAACCAGGTGGAGCAGCTTCTCCCACTCCGCCACCAATCTCTCCCACGAGTCCGACCGCCATTAACGCTGCATCTTCTCCGAGATCTCCCAAAGCGAAAACTAAAGCCAAGCCTCCTCCGAAACCCAATCGTTGTCCCTCGAAAGTGCTTTCCACGCCGAATCCGGAACCCGCTACTTTTCCCCCGCGATCTCCCAATAACAAACGTCCCTACGAAGAGGATGCACCACCTGCGACCGCACCTGGTGCCACACCATCATTTATGAATGGCGTCACTAACGAGCCATCACCACCGAAAAAGCTGAAGACCGATTGGGAAGGACCTTCGAACGATACACTCAAGCAGCGTGAGGAACAAGCGACTAAAGTGGAAACTGAAGAGGATGTTAGAGTTGCCCTGGATCAAATACTCGAGCTCATCAAGATGGACGGTGGTGAAGGCCAGGAGGCACTATCGTCTGACATTTCCGACATTTCGGATATCATACTTAGTAAAGGATATAGTGCGGTGCCCCATGGTTCCACATCTCTTGGCGAAGGAAGTAGCTCTGAAGGACGACCGGGGCACCACAAAAGTGCCGTGGCAGGGGACGTGCTACCGTGGCTGCTACCGTGGCCGCTACCGTGACGTGGCCGCGACCGTCCAAGAGTGCCGTGTGAATTCCGTAGATGATACTAGATCACCGTGCTAAAAAGCGTTACGGATGCCTTGTCACACCGTGGCTTCAGTGTTACGGATGCGTTGTCACACGGTGACTGGCAAGCGTAACGTCGCAGGCATCACGTCTTGACTCCCATCCATCACCATCTATCGAGGGTTATCCACCACCACCGCTATCTATCACGACGCGTCAATCTCAAAAATGAATATATCTGGTTTCTTTATTCTACCAACCTTCGGTGTATGATACCGTGTATCTGGCATCTCCTACCGGGTTCGCAGGGGTATCTTCTACCGCATTCACAAGCGTATTTCCTAGTGCTGTCGCAGGCGCGTTCGCAGGTGTATTTCCTAGCGCATTCTCAGGCGCGTTCTCAGGCGCTTTCGCAGGCGTATTTTCTAGCGCGTTCACTGGCGTATTTCCTGGCGCATTCCCAGGCGCGTTCCCAGGTGTATGTCCTAGCACGTCCACAGGCGTATTTCTAGGTGCGTTTGCCGGCACATATCCGTACATATAAGTGGGCACAGTCATTGATAGAAAGGGCAGGTACATCACTATGGCCGCGGTCAACCGTTCTGATTCAGGAGTTCCACCCTGGTTGACATTTGACGTCGTTGAGGAGCGTCCTCTGCCTGTAAGTAGGGTCGTTCGATGTTTAAGATTTTGGTGCGTCTCTGTGCCCGCACTGCATAAAGTTATTCATATACCGTACCAGCAATTTAGACGCTTGCTTGTGTGTCAGTCCGAAGCATGCAATCCGGATGTACCGCAACCAGATGCTACCCCGGAAACAAACCCTTCTCCTGCTCACACTGTGAACCCAGGCCAGTCATGTCTATTTCCCATCTATGATGATCAACCGGTGTGTCAAGTTCGACTTCAACTATTGATTCATTTACTAACCCACAATAAGTCGTGTTATCGGCTATATACCTGGTCTCGCGCACACATCTAGCTCTGAAACATTGTCTACTATGCCCTCTATAATCCCAGACCATTCTTCCGCTCCCTCGGCTCCCCGTAATTCTACGAAACGACCACAATCTCCTCCCGTTCCTCCTCGCCCGTAGTCAAGCTGCGCAATGGTATTTATGTACCAGTAAAGAAGGCGCGAAAACCTTGTGTAAAACGGATAAAGCACGCATTACCTGAGAGCGATTCAGACTCGGACACGGAACATCACTCTCAACGTTTAAAGAAGTCATGCCCTGTGTCTCCAGTATTAACGAGGGCCCTTGATCACAATATTCTCCTGAATTTTCGATCCCAGCACCCGAAACCGGCCTCGTCGACCCGCGTACCAGGTACCTCACGCTAGTAAGAGTGTTCGCGTCATCTTTGCAGCCAAAACCACGGATGCACGCCTACCCACCGTCAAAACCCCGGAGGGTGAGGAACCTGGCTGACGGTTGTTGGGTCAGTGATCGAGCACACGAGAAGACAGCGGCGACTTGTCAGGAAGGAAAGAGAGCTACACGGAAGTGTCTGGGTACATCAAGTTCACGAAATAGAACTGGGAAGTCCTTATTCGCCCTCAGACGAAGACAAAGTTTCGCGAGAAGTAGTTAGCCAATCGCTGCATCTGCGGCTCAGTTCCACGGCACCTGGCATGCTGTGGTCGATGACGAGGTCGCCGCCAGTAGATTATCGTACACATAGTAGAAAGGTGGAAGCTGAATTTTTGTTAGGAGACTCTTTAGAGCACCAGACAATGGTAGTAGACATACCTCTAAACACATATACACCACTATAGTACCAATCCCTAATCGGCGAGTAGATCGAGAAGGATGCGGGAGTCAGAGTCCAGACGGTAAACTTGCAAGGGGTAACGCCAGTGTAACGCGTTATCACGCATCTGTCACGCTACCGTGTCAGTGCCGTGAGAGCGAAGAGTGCCGTGCAACCGTGCCCGAGCCACAGCCGCTACCGTGGTGACCGTGACAGTACCGTGGCCGCTACCGTGGTGACTACCGTGCGAGTGCCGTGCTACCGTGGCCGCTGCAGGGCCTACCGTGCGCACGGCACTTTTGGCTAGGAGGACTTCGACGGTATTTGGTGATTTTTGGGCTTCATCAGGGTTCTTTTCATTGACTGCAAGTACATTGACTCAAGCTATTTACAGGACATGACTTGTCTGCCTAGACGGTAGGTACTCTAGGCGACTGGGAGGACAAATCAATTTGGGCTGTGGCTGTGCTACCGTGCAGCCGTGAGCCGCTACCGTGCATGCACGGTCGCGGCCACGGTAAAATCGCGGGGCCCGGACGACCGTCTTCACCGCCTATCCCCGACGAGCTCCAGCCCTCCGACTACTATTCTTCGTTCGAGACCGAGACGGGATCGAGGGCTGCGACGCCTGACCTCGTCATAGCGTATTCTTCCGGGTCGTCGTCGACTTCCAGCTCGTTCGGCGAGCTGGAATTTCCATTGATTTCCAGCTCGTTCGGCCAGCTGGAGGATCCATCGACTTCCAGCTGCAAGCTGGAGGATCGCCCGCTCATTTTCCCAGATCTCACAACGGAGGAACTTGAACCAGCGGATCCTCTTGGTCTCAGTACGATGAAAGAGGTGGACGGAGGGGAGTCAGCGTATTATCAGTCGACGGCGTGGAAATGGGATGGGAGTCCTATGCCCAGAGCGGATCAGCCTCCAACATGGTCCTCTTTCTAGCATATGGTTGGGGTTTTATCTCTGGAGTGATTGCACTTTTTATACTACTATTGTTTACATTATCTTCTACTACTTAGTTCTAGAGTCCCTTCCTGGAGTTATTCATCTCTATTCTTTTCATCACTAGGTTTTCTTCTTGATTATTACCACGTGCTCTGTGTGTATTTCTATTTGTTGTATTACCTGGCTCATGTGCTAAGTCTGTGGAGAATTCAAGTCGCCGCAGGCGACTTGTTACGGCTCGCTGACGTTGCCTGTGGGGTCGCTATCGATAGCGATAGCGATTCTACCTTTTGTGGTAGAAAACTCCCACGACTCGGAGACGTCAGTTGTGTTTCTTGTTACGGGCCCGCGCAGCGGGCCCTTGTGGAGCAGTAGTATAGTGGTTAGTGGTACCGCGGATACGCTTCAAGTTTTGCTGGTGCGACGTTCGAGCTGTGCCATGTACAGTGCAAAGACTGCTTCTTTGTGAGTTGTCGGCAAGTGAATTCTTAATTTTTTTGGGGCCTGCGGCGCGTGAAGTCGATAGACGCAGGCAGATTTTATTCGGGTCAAGCAGGCACAGTACAAGGAACTCAACACCCTATACAGATTCAAAAACAATTCAAGTCCATATTCATAATCCTCTAAAACAGTAGTAGTGGGAATGACAACTAAGAGAAAGGCTTCAAAATCCAGAAAATGTGAGTGGAATATGGAAGGAGGAGGAGGTGGCGTTCTCGAGCAGGAACGTGAACTCGTGCAGGTCCGAAACCAGCTGGAATCGATTCCTAGCCATCTAAAACAGTAGGGTCTCTAACGACAAGGGCACTGGGGCCTTGGAGCAGAGCAAAGTGCACCCAGATGAATGGAAGTAGGAGGAGGTGATGATGCTCTGGGGCGGGAGCGAGGCGTCGAGCGCATCCGGGGACAGCCCCAATCGATTCCCAGGCATCTAAAATAGTAGGATCCATCAGGACGAGGTAGATGGAGCCCAGCAGAGAGGAAAAGGTGGCCAGAATATGGCAGGAGGAGATGATGACGGTCTGGAGCCTGAACGAGGCGTCGCGCGCTCCCGGAGACGATGCCAATCAATTCCTAGACGTCTAAAATGGTAGGATCCATCAAGACGAGGTAGATGGAGGCCCGGCAGAGAGGAAAAGGTGGCCAGAATATGGCCGGAGGAGGTGATGACAGTCTGGAGCCTGAACGAGGCGTCGCGCGCGCCCGGAAACGACGCCAACCGATTCACAGACATCTAAAATGGTAGTATAGTGGACAACGAGGGCACTGGGGTCCTCAACAAGCGCGTCGCTGGTCAAGAACGAGCTCATCGGCATCACGGCTGCTAACTCCCGATTAGGATTAGCTAACTCCAAATCGGGAGTTAGCTCTCCACAGGCTTAGGTCATGAGCCTATTGCTGGTTTGTCATGAGAAATTCGGAGATGGGATACACTGGTGTAAATATAACATGGACTAGGTATGGCTACATGCAATATTCTACTGTAGGAGGACTGGTCGATCTGGCAGTTGATGTGGGCCCTGGTTTCGAGTCGTTCATTACTATTAGAGAAGGGTTTCATTTATGATCACTGGTATCTGCTTTCGTTGTTGGTTTTGTTATGCTCTTGTTGTATACACTATTCAAGCATGCTATCTACATTATCTTTATACCTCCCCGACGTTCTTGACGCTCACGTTCCTCTTAAAGAGCGAGCAAGAAGGCTTCTCAGATACCCGATGTCAAAAGGTTAGCGAATAATACTCTGTCCAGAGGGAAACCACTTTGTATCTCAGGAGTTCTTTCCAATGACTATCCATGGTCTCTCATAAGAGAGCGAATTTTCGAAGTAGTTGTTGAACTTGAAATGGAGGCCTTGAGAAAGTGCCGCCGGCAAAGATCGCCTGGCAGCCTGCTTTCCGACCATCATCATCATCCCGCTTGAACTCGACTACGTCGCCATAACTTGGAGGAACCATGGACGCAAGATGAACCGCTGTCCCCCGAATGCGACGCTACTTTGCAGACGCTTATTTCGTTCTATCGCGGTTGAGATGCCCAAATCGAAAAAGGGAGCGGTCTGAGACCTATATATCGAGGAATTAGAACTTGCTTGGCCAGAAGGTGCGTCTATGTCTTTTTCAGCCTCGTTCCGGCGCGTCTCATGACGCCGCTACAGTCGTTCTGAAATGGACAGCTGCCAATGTTGTTGGTTTGTGATCCTGATTGATGACATGGACTGACTCTAATGTAGGAACCTACCAGGACCAGCGGTCAGGTCTTGAAACGAGCCCTCGCGCCGGAAGCCTCTGCTGAATTAGCGTGAGTTCTCTTTACCCTTTCTGTGTGCATCGAATCTCAATCTGATGTCCGGAAGCCCTTTCGCAGGAGGCGACTTAGGCTTCGAGTTGTCGGTCACCGTAAACGCCGAAGCTGCATTCTCATTCTCCCCCGATGGCGCGACGCGTTACGTTGCTAAAAGTCGGGCAACGTATTCGAAGGACGCCAAAGCGAACGGAATCCAATACGTGAACGGCGCACACAGTCGCGAAGCGCCTGGTGGTCCTTTGTACATCGTCACTGAACGCGATAAATGCCGAACTTGGGGAACAGCAGCTGTTTCTCACCCGGAGGATAAGCAGGAGGCCTTGCGCAGGGCACTATGGCCTACCTGCCCAATAGATTCGCCTCGCACTTTACCATCACGATGATCGTTCGAAAAGATGGCCAACAACGCCGGGGACGTCGCGACGCTGGCATTATGGTGGGATCATGATCTTCACTTTCGCTCGATGATTTCCTGATAGTGAACAGAAGCAAATAATTGAATCGTTCGTCCGACTCGACGATGCTAGCTCCCCCGTAGTAACGCTTTGCTTGAGAAACGAACGGTCCCCTCCCCCTCTATCCCTTTGAAATTGTCGCAGTATCAGCTAGGCTTCCTGCTCCGCCCGACGGAAGTGAATATAACACCGGTAAGTCGTCTCCCGTTTAAGTACCGTTAGCCTTCCCATTGAAGCGTAACTAGCCATTCCTCTTGGACCATTTCTTTTGTCTGCGACATATTTTAGTTTCTGTTATTGTTGGAACCCAAAAGCCCATATAGTCAACTGTTTAAACAACACGACAGATGAATTTCATTGCTATTGTCTCTGCTTCTATTGTCTTCTCGCTGTTCTCCCTTTACTGACGGGCGTTTGTCAAGATTGTTCGGATACCCGTTGTGTCCAACACTACCGGATAGCGCTGTCTCAAGCCATCACCATACCGTCGCCCGCGATAATCCTCGCCTTAGTTCATCCTGCACCATGCGCGCCATGCATCCCGAGGACTTCCCACCCATCTCCGGTCCAGGCAGATACATCTTTCCCCATTGGCAGCATATCATCGCTCGATCTTTCCAAACGACCTTGTCGCCCTTCAAGATCGCGTTCTGTTCTGTCACCGCCATGACTCCTTCGCTCGCGCTGAAATGCATGTAATGCTGGAACGAGACGGCCTGAACCGCATCATAACCACCATTCTCCGTGAATCGCCTGTGGGAATGATTCCACATGATGCGTAGTGCTCGACGCGATCCAGCTAAGTGCGGACATCGCCACCTCCGAGCGCCTGCGTAGAGTTCTGCAACGCCATCCGGATGACTTTCAACCTGGCGCCTTGCACCCTACCGCCGACAGCTGGTATACCGCACACGCCGTCCCTGCTGGCGGCTAAACGCGACATGGCGATGGCTTGTTATGTACTTTGTGCATTCAGCGATCTTGTGGCAGGTCGCAAGTGGCCATCGCGGCAATTGGTCTATTCGGGATGATGGCGGCCGTATTGACTTTCCTTCACGTCTTTTATCTCAGTAAGCTAGGAACAGCCTCATCCACGTGGGCGTTGTTTTCAATCCAAGGCCACTGAGTCGTTTCTTTCTAATATACACTGAGTCGTTTCTTTGCTAATATACACCGTCGCCCCTACGGAGCGTAGCGCGGAACCCGTTAGAGGGAACTCTTCTCCTCTGCACCTTCACCTGCAACTCTGCCACAATCTGCCACATAGGCGCAAAATCACCATAAATGTCATAACCTTTCGCTCTCTCGTCCTAAATCCTGGTGAGTCGACACTCCCGTCACGACAACCAACGCACCTCTGGCCCTTTGTGCACAATACTGAACACTTTCATAGACGTTCTCTCTCCATTCACAAACCTATAGTTGACCGTAGACGCAACCAAAATTCGATCGGGAAGAACTTTCACTATATAAGGAGTGGTCAAGGACACCGCATGTGAACACCCTGGGGGGAGACGAATACCATCATTCAGCCTATGGCGCCTCATCAGCACATGAATGCCATAAGCAACTGGAGCAAAGACACTCACTGGTGGGTCATGCGGCTCACGCCTCCCGCCATCTGCACAAACACCGAATGCACCCCTTCATGGCCCTTCAGCGGCTGCATGTTCGTAAAATTGAACGCCACGTCGGATTCAAGACATGTCGAAGTCCATTTTCTCAAGTCAAAGGTCTCCATGAGGTGGTAGAACTGGAAAGATTCAGTCAGAAGGATACGCGTAGAAATCAGGAAGCCCCCACGTCGGCGATCCATTTCTCGCCTGCTTTTTGTTGGGCTTCGGAAACAGACATAGTAGCTACGGGGTCGATGGATGGTGTGCCAACGCCATCGCGCTCTTTATACTCTCCGCCACCTTAAGTATTCCCATGACACTTCTTCTTTCCATGCGGGCTACAATTCTGGGATCATGCTGTACCTATCGACATGAACGTATTCAATGCAGGGGAGGGTCTTCCAGTCGATGCGGTATACTTGAAGGAGAACGCAGAGTCCAGACTAAGCTTCTCTCCGATACTAGAATTCTGGGATCATGCTGCGCCTAACAACATGCACGTATTCAATCCAGGGGAGGGTCTTCCTGGATGCGTGTACTTGAAGTAGAATCCATTCTGATTAAGCTTCTCCCCGGCGATAGGCGATACATTTTTCGGGATTCCACTTTTTGTGGGCGAGTCTCATTGTCGTATGGATGAAGTAGAATGCATTCTGATTAAGCTTCTCCCCGATAGGCGATACATTTTTCGGGATTCATTCTTTACCACTTTTTGTGGGCGGGTCTCACTGTCGTTTAGCCGACGCTGTGCTCATAATAGGTATGGAGACACTTACAGTCCGCTCCCACGTCCACGCCGAACGTCTCTGATCCAACTCAAGTACGCCTGTAACCGACACGAAATTGTAATGAGCACAGCGTATCAGAACGGGGGGTGGGCCTACCTCCGTGGGGTCCAAACGAACATTGTGTTCTGCTCCCATGCAGGATCGTTCCTCCCAAGTTCCTCCCCTCAATTGTTCCGCCCGGTGGCTATTACCCCATCAATAGCATCATGATGCGCCACGTGAACATTCTCCTTCCCAAACTCCTTCAACAAGTTTTGACCCAGCGCCCTCAACGGCCCGCGCTAAACATCGTATCTCTCCGCAGACTCGCCGTAGCTCCCGGTAACTCTACTAGTAAGATTCAAGTTGCCTGAGGCTACGAGTCCTAACTTATCGGATTGTGAAGGAAGGAGAGTCTGTGAAAATACATATCATGACATACGTATTCGGCGGACTAGCGATGTTCACAATCCGATTTGAATCAGTTGCCATCATATCCCTGCCATATCCCTTGTCGGCCATCCGATTCCATGGTGGGCATGAAGTCCCGACAATTCTTTCCTAGGAAAACGCATTGATTCCTATACCCTCATTTTCTCAGTGTACGGCGATGACTAGCACAGACTTTGACAATTCTTTCGGTCTTGCCTGCTGGCTCCATGTCGTGCTTGCCCGGTGCCACCCTAGGCCTTTCAATGTAATTCCTTTCTTTGCGGTCGTGCCTTACTTAGAATATGAACAGGATGGCAATGGGCGTACAACGCGGATGATTGCGTCCAAATTGTGTCTCTACCTCTCGTGCGCGGAGATTGGGAAAGTACAAGAACAGACATGCCGTGCACTCGGAATTTTCCGAAATCTGCCTGTTTTCTACCCCCATGAGCACTTGAAAGGAACGGCCATTATCGTCTCCGGCGTCTATAGCGGTGCGATGACGCTCTTGGAGACGAAGCGGGATACCCAAGGAGGTGAGTCTCCCTTCTGCCAGCATTTGGTGCACCCAGTAATTATCGCTCACAGCGAACACAATCCGATTTCTCCGACGATGCTACTAGCTAGCATCTTGACCATGTGGCGAACATTCCTCGAATGTTGTCTGTTAGAAAGGAGCCCGGCCTCAGACTAGCGTCCGCTTAGACAGGAATTTCCGTGAAGGGAGATCTTCGGAGACGGTTTATTCATTTGATGACTATTTCCTAATAGCATATAAGAATCCGTCATATCCCTTGTCTCCGACGGTTCCAATGACAGTCGCGTCCACCTCGGCATCGTTTTGGATTGCATTGACGAGGCGGCGGACTCCCTCTGAGCTTGGATCATCGTACTCGAGGTCAGACACTTTGCCATTACGGACAACGTTGTCGACGACCTGCACGGCGGTCAGCATTTAAAGCCAGCTACAAACGGCAAAAGCTCACAATAACTCCCCCGCTCCGGATTACCCTCTTCGCTTCCTCAAAATACTCCAGGTTCGACTCCTTATCCGCATCAATGAACGCCAAGTCGAATTTGGGCGTGGCAGGGAGCTCCTTCATGGACGAACGGGCCGGGCCAACGACAACTTTGACTTTGGAAGCAAGTCCGGCATTGGCCAGGTTCTCTTCTGCGACCTGCGGGACTGTCAACGTTTGTGCATCTCGATGGTACTGTCTTCTTACTTTCGCATGTTTATCCTCCAACTCAAACGTGACCAGTTCTCCATCGTCCGGGAGCGCTCGAGCCAACCATGTCGTTGAATACCTGAATTGATATCAGATCTTCGACACCCAAATGCTCCTATGGGAAACGCACCCTCCCAATGTCCCCACCTCAACTATCCTCTTCGCGCCAATTGACTTGGCTAGCAGGTGGAGGAATTTGCCTTGCGTAGCGCTGACGGCGATGTCGGGCAGACCGTTCTTTGAACTATTCTCGACTCCACTGTTCAGCCCTGCGTCGGGAGTTATGAGCAGAGATTCGAAGTATTTGTCGGAGCGAGCCCAGTCCTCGTAAGTTGTTGGTTGTCGGAAACCATACCCAGGAGGATGGGCAGCTGATTCGGTCATGCTTGAAATGCGGCAGTGTAGTCGTTGGAAAACGGGACGGGCGGTAGAGACGACGGTAAGGTGTATTGCACATTAGCATTATATATCTGACATATATGATATTTAGCTGCAGCGTGATTTGGGCAGCTGCGCGGCAGTTCCGTGCCCAATCCGTGCCTATCCTTTCTTATCAGATAATTTACAGGAGCTGACTATCTCTGATCTATGAGGACCTCTTTGTCCCGAAAGCGACCTGTCTTCGGCGTCTTCGGCGACCTCTGTTCTTCAACTTCATAATGTATGTTCGGATATCAATTGGAAACCAACATACGCTCACACCTTCACCACCTAGGTTTTTTGTCTTGATCATACCACGAAAGAGCCTTAGACCGTGGCCACCAAGTGCTTTTTTAGATTCCAACCTGTCGTTTGACGGGCTGAACTAGCGTGAAACTAGATATAATAGGTACGGTTTTCTTATCAAGGTTTTCTCTGTCTGCTAGCTGAGTGTTCGTGAGATCGCAACAGCTGCGGATGACTTGGGCTGCCCACAAATACGCACAACTTTCGTTATAGCGCCGTCTTCACGGAATACGCCATACTGATGCGAAGTCTCATGCTTCGGTCAGCTTGGTAAGTCGCTTACTAGCTGATCGATCACTATTGACTTGCTTTTAAAGAGAAAGCCGTCGCTGTGGAGATTCCCAAACCACCATGAGCACTCCAATCGCCATCATCGCAGGAGTAGGATCAGGCGCAGGTACGGGTGCCGCCGTTGCGCGTCTCCTCGCGAAGCGCGGCTACACGCTTGCCCTCGTCGCGCGAAACGCCGACAGCCTTTCCAAATTCGCCGACGAACTGAAAGGCGCTGGTGGCAAAGCGGTAGCATTGCCAGTGGCTTCGTACTCGTACGATGATGTCACTGCTGCGTTCGAGTCTCTTCCTGCTGGACAGCTCCGAGTCGCGATCTACAACGCCGGCGATGGCGTGTGGAAGCCCTTCTTACAAGTAACCCCATCCGATATCCAGAAAGTCACCCAAAGCAACATCGAGGGTGCATTCGCTTTTGCCAACGCCGCCATCACGCGGTTCAAAGCCAACGAGATTGATGACCGTGGTAAACGAGGGACGCTCATCTTCACGGGAGCTACGGCGAGTCTGCGGGGAAATACGACTACCAGTGTGTTCAGCGCGGGCAAGTTCGCGTTGAGGGCGCTGAGTCAGAGCTTGTCAAAGGAGTTTGGGAAAGAGAATGTTCACGTGGCGCATGCGGTTATTGATGGGGTCATAGTCACCGGCCGGAACAAGGAGAGGAGGAACGATCCCGAGTGGGAGAAGAATGCGGATATTCGGTTGGATCCCGAGGATATCGCTGAGGTAAGTCGACCTCCCGTTCTGACACGCTGTGCTCATTTCAATTTCGTGTTGGGTACAGGCGTACTTGGGTTTGCTAGATCAGAGGCGTTCGGCGTGGACGTGGGAGTTGGATTGTGAGTGTCTCCATACCTATAAGCACAGCTTCGGTTAACGAAGAATATTAACAGTGAGACCCGCCCACGAGAAGTGGTAAGGAACGAATCCCAACGAATCCCCAAGTGTATTTGTAACAATGTATTGCGTATCGGAAAGAAGCCTTAATCAGACTGGGTTCTCCTTCAAGTTCCGCATCCACGGCAGTTCCTGCCCTGCATTAACGCGTTTCTGCTGATGGGCGCAGAGCATGATCCCTGAGTTCCAACCTGCGGGGGAAAGAAGGACTACCATGGGAATAAGGGGCGGAGAGTATAAAGACCTCAGTATCGCACAACGATATCCATCTACCTACCACCTGCCATGTCTGTCTCCGAAGCCCAACGTGAAGCAGGCGAGAAATGGATCGCTGACGTGCGTTTTTCTGTACGCTACGCGTACCCTCTCCGAGTAACAACACGATAGTTCTACCACCTCATGGAGACGTTCGACCTTGGCAAATGGACTTCGACATGTCTTGAATCCGACGTGGTGTTCAACTTTACGAACATGCCGCCGCTGAAGGGCCATGAAGGGGTGCTCTCAGTCTTTGGGCAGATGGCTGGGGGCGTGAATCGCATGACCCACGAGTAAGTGTCTTGCTCCAGTTATTGATATTCACGCGCTGATGGGGTGCCACAGGTTGAATGATGGTACTCATCTTCTCCCCAAGGTGTTCATGTATTTGACCACTCCATATATAGTGAAAGTTCTTCCGGATCGAATTATGGCTGCTTCTACGGTCAGCTATGGGTTTGTTAATGGGGAAGAAACGTCTATGAAAGCGTTCGCTATTCTGCATAAAGGGCCGGAGGTGCGTTGATCGTCACGTTCTACGCAGCGGGAATGTCGACTCAGTGGGATTTAGGACGAGAAAGCGAAACGTTATGACATTTATGGTGATTTTACGCCTATGTTGCAGATTATGGCAGCGTTGCAGGCAAAGGCGCAGAGCGGAAGTACCTGAATTAGACGGTTGTACGATGCATCATTATAAGTAGCAATCAATCCATATTTAAGATTCAACTTTGGTCTGTAGCTTTTGATCAAACATGCGCCACTTATATAAGTATGAATTGAGTACTCCGACGAGTCAAGAAAGTGTACAGTGGTTGGCGTGTTACACCCTGAAACTCAATATAACTGTTACGTGCGCATCTGTGTTGGCCTAGAGAAGTATGTACGACTGTGGTTATGGAACTAGATCAACCAGATGGTCTCGCGTGAGGAGTTCAAAGCGCGAAAGAAGAATATTCCTCTGCTCAAAGTCACTTCTAGACGCTTCGTCCAACAAAGAGAATCCTTCCTCCACTGCACTCCACGCAGCTCTCGCAGAAACATCCTCGTCTAAAGCACAACATCAGACGCGACAAAGCTCTACGAATGACAAGGACGCACTTAGATGCCAACCAAGACGGCATTGCATCAACGGCTTGATGTACATCGTAAAGGCGCCATCGGCCCCCAATCTCGTCGGACCACTAACCAGACCACATAACACATCCCGTGCGAGGACCAAATGCCGCGCATGCTGATCCGCATAGTGGTACACAGTCCCTCTGTCATCATCCCGAATAGACCACAGCTCCCGCGATTCCCGCTTGCGACCTGCCACAAGATCGCTGAATGCACAAAACACATCACAAGCCATCGCCATCTCGCGCTTTGGTGTCAGCAGGGACGGCGTGTGCGGCATACCAGCTGTCGGCAGTGGGGTCCAAGGCGCCAGGTTGAACGTCATCCGGATGGCGTTGCAGATCTGGTCTACGCGTTCGAAGGTGGCGATGTCCGCACCTAGATGGTGCTGGATCGCATCGAGCACTACGCTGTACACGAGAGCGTCATGTGGAATCATACCCACAGGTGATTCACGGAGAATGTTGGTTATGATGCGGTTCAGACCGTCTCGTTCTAGCGTTCCGTACATTTCAGCGCGAGCGAAGGCGTCGTGGCGGTCAGAGAACAGAACGCGATCGCGAAGGGCGACGAGGTCGTTTAGAGCAAAAAATCTGTGGGTTAGCCCTTGCGTTTGCAAGGCTTCTCGATAACCTTGTATATCCTCCGTCGCGATATACAGAGATAACAGACGGGAGCGGAGGGACAGAGTGTCATTGGCAACAAGACCCCAGTGAAGCTGGTTGATCACAATGAAGCAGTCATGGACGAGTGCCAATATGAGCTTCTTCGCACTCCTGTCGTTGAGTTCGATGATGGGTAGAACCCTTTCGGTCTCCAGGACCGGCGGGCCCATGGACGCTGTCCTAAGGCGAGAAACTGAGGCTTGAGATTGATCATCGCCCTCAACTCCAGAAGTCGCAGTACCTGCGTCAGAGTGACTGGCGCTAGAGAAACTGCTCCTAGAGCTATCCGAGCTACTGGCACTAGAAGATATCGGGCTCAAAGATCGAGCGATGATGTGCTGCCAATGGGGAGAGACGTATATGCCTGGACCGGAGATGGGACGAAGTCCTCGGGATGCATAGCACGCATGGTGTAGGATGAAGTAGAATGAAAACTGTCGCCGGCGACGTTATGATTGTGAAGAGGAGGATATGGGTTGGTGTTGCACATGAGCTGCCCAAGGATCTTTATAGGCTCTCGCTAGTAAATGGAGAACGGCGGGAAGACCACGCAGTGCCATGGAAGCAGAGACAATAACAATAACATTCACCTGTCATGTTGCTTAAACAATTGAGTATGGGCTCCGGGGTTCCAACAATAACATATGTCGCAGACAAAAGAAATGGTCAAAGAGTAATAGCCGGCTAGACAAGCTTCAGTTGGAAGAATAATGGTAAACGGGAGCCAACTTACCGGTGTAGCAGATTCCCATTCGACAAAATGGGAACTTGCAAGAAATCCTACCAATGCCGTCGGGCGAAGTAGGCGCTGCGGATATGCCAAAGGAATAGAGATAGAGGGGACTGGCCGTCTCTTCAAAGCGTACGATGGGGAGAGCTAGGACCAGCGATAATAGATATGATAATATTCTGTCTGTTCGCCAGCCTCGAGAAATAATTGAGTCAGAGCAAGGATCATGATTCCGTCATAATGCCCATCTTCGGGGCGACGTGCGCCGTCATTTTAAACGATCATCACGGTGGTAAGGTGCAAGGCCCAAGTCGCAAGAGACCCAGAGACTTTTCGACCTGGGTACCGGGTGCCGGATGCTCCGGACCGGTCACCCCGCATGCCTGCGTGAACTATAGGACGTGTACGTACCATCAGGCAAGTTGAACCTTGGTACGGTTACGTTCCTTCATTTCAGACAACTTAATTTGAAAAAAAAACATGATCGTTTCTTCATTTTACTACAACCACTTGATGCTGTATTACGAGACTGGGGTACACAAGCATCTCACGAACTTGGACGCTAGAGGAACGGAATCAGCCTGAAGCAAGCGGCTTAAAGTTGAACGTGCTATTACCTGATTCCCTAGAAGTACTTGCTGCTGCTGCGACGACCAATCAATCGGCCTGATGGCGCACGGCGGCGAACAGCATCATTATCTGCGGTATCTTCATCGTCGTCGCCAGTGCTATCTTCATCATCGCCTGTAGTATCATCTTCACCGTTAGTGTCGTCTTCACCCGTGGTATCATCATCCTCACCCGTAGTGTCGTCGTCGCCGGTGGTGGTCTTATCATCCTCACCAGTAGAATCGTCGTCTCCAGTGGTGGTCTTATCATCCCCACCCGTAGAGTCGTCGTCACCAGTAGTTTCGTCGTCACCAGTGGTGTCGTCGTCTCCGGTAGTGGTTTCGTCGTCGCCAGTGGTGGTCTTATCATCCCCACCAGTAGAGTCGTCGTCACCAGTAGTTTCGTCGTCACCAGTGGTTTCGTCGTCACCAGTGGTCTCATCGTCTCCGGTACTGGTCTCATCGTCTCCGGTACTGGTCTCGTCGTCGCTACCATCTTCATCTTCATCGTCCTCACCCCCTATAGGTTTACCACCTAACAAGAATAGGTTAGTCATACCCTTCCATTTGTGAGAAGCGCGTACCTCCACCGCCACAACAGCATCCACAGCAGCCCCCATTCATTGGTGCTCGACGTTGGAGTCCCACCGCACGCCGAATCGCGTTAAGCCCACGCGCATCAATCGACCTCAGTGCCTTGGTCAATTCAACGTGGCGCCGCTTAGCCTCGGCGCGCTTCTGTGGGATACTTGTTTTGGGGATCGAAGAACGCGTATTTTTGTGATGGTAAGGCGCACGACGACCAACTTGAGATCCCCCATTCGACCTGCCAATGTGATGAGTACTGTCTGCAATAGAGAATGAGATACGTGCTCACGAAGGAGAAGCCGCCATAACACTAAGCGCCATCGCCGCAAGAACGAGTATGGAGGATTTGGAGAAGAGCATCGTGAAGATGTGTGGGGTTGAAAATACTAGGAGGTGGATGAAGACAAAGAACCTTAGACTGCCTGCGTCTAAAGTGGATATGTGAGCGCTGCTGGAGATTCAGGCTGTCAAACTGAGTCTTTTATAGGCGAACTCTATCGCACAACCGGTCTCGCTCAGGAGAATATCCATGCTGCTGCACTGCTTTCATTGGTACGCCATAGTGATGCGGGGATGGACGGTATAACACCCGGACGTCTTTGATGACGACTGGAGGGAGAGTTGTTAAGGCCAATGATACGTTTATGATGTCAAAGCCTTGGCGTAGAAACACTTCGCGCCAAGAGATGAGATTTATCAAGTAAGGATACAACAGGTTGGTTTCTTCGCGCGACCGCGCATAGCAATCTTCAACCTAAGTAGCAACCGTATTAGTGACGTGCCCCAATGATGCGCATCAGACCATACCGTTTAAAGTTTCATGAGGAGTCCTGGATCAGTCGTCACCTACAGCACCGGCCTGACCGGGGCTTCCAGCCGATCTCCATGCAGCTAATATCAGTCCGACAACGTCGTCGACGCCCTTTCCTTCCTTTACGCTCGTGAAGATGGTCGGCCCATCACCTCTCATTTGCTTTGAATCGCGCGCCATCACCTCCAAAGACGCTCCAACGTACGGCGCGAGATCCGTCTACCAATAGGTAAAGAAGACAAAGACTGAAAAGGAGAAGGCTCACTTTGTTGATTACCAACAGATCAGACTGCGAGATACCAGGTCCGCCTTTACGAGGAATTTTGTCTCCGCCTGAGACGTCGATGACATAAATGATATAATCGGCAAGCTCTCTGGAATAGTTGGCGGCGAGATTATCGCCTCCGCTTTCTACCAATAGAAGTTGGCAGCCGAATTTGGCTTGGAGTGTCTCAAGAGCGCCCATGTTGGCACTAATGTCCTCACGAATAGCAGCGTGCGGGCAGCCGCCAGTTTCAATGGCGAGGATACGAGAGGTGGGCAAGGCCTTGTTTTTGATAAGAAATTCTTGATCTTCTTTAGTGAAGATGTCGTTTGTGACAGTGCCTGCGGGGTGGACTCAGAGATGAGTGCGGAGGCGACCAAGGCACATTACCAAGATTGTATTCTTTTCGCAATTTCTGGCATAGAGCCAGAGTCAGGGCTGTCTTTCCTGAGCCTACTGGGCTGGATCCGACGCGTCAGGACACGACATGATGAAGAGAGAATGCATACCCTCCGATACCAATCGTAAATCCGCGTTCTTCAAAGTTTCTTCCAGAGTAATCCGGCATGTCGCGATCAGAATACTTTCCTAGTAAAGTTTGAGGCGGAATCGGAGGCGATCTACCTGCTTACCGGCATGGTTATAGTGCTCGTGTGTGTGGCCGTGCTCACCGCCGTGGTCGTGCGAATGTGGCGCACCATCGTGGGAGTGAGAATATGCAGGCCCGGCTCCAGCGGTCAAGTTGTTGATGAATGGAACGTTCATGATGATGGTTGTCGATGAAGAACGGGCTTATCTTATCTTTACTACCCACTTGAAGGTGCACGTGGTTTTCTTAATTAAAGTATCCTTTTCGGGAATCTGAAGATAGTCTGCTCCTTCTTGTTTCCAAGTCCTATGAAACTCCTGAACTCTGCCTTCTTATTGCCAGCTTCTATGTACCCTTTCGACTAGCTTTTAATACCCTCGTCACCCCAACTAGCGACGCCTTGATGTAATGAGTCCTGTACGATTAAAATCTTAGGTAGGCACTTCCCGACTCTCCGGCACTCTAAAAGGTACTTTGGCCCGCCTTATGGCGGGCCCTTCCTATTCCCGCTACATGGTGGTGGTGGTGGAAGGATAGCCCTCGTCTTGTGGTTAAGACGACAGGATTCGGGACCATGGTAGGTCTTGATCGGCTGATTCTCGGCCGTGCCACCCCGGGTGCGGACGGCATCGGTTGCGGCTACCTTTCAACCTTTCATGCTATGTTGGCCGAATTGCCAGAACTTTGGTTCTTCTCCGTAAGCGATATCACTCCGCGCGTTAAACACCAATTTGTAGAGCACGAGTCTAGGAACTGAAACTGTTCTCGCACTATCCAGATTGCAATGAATGCGGAACCGCACACACATCGCGCGCTCTCCGAGGTCGTGTTCACCTTATCGGACATGATCCTTGGCCGGGACTCTCGTTATCTAGCCCATCCGGAAAGACTCTAACAGCTAAGTACTTCGTAACTGCGTGGTCTTTCTATGGATTCCGCACAGTACGTATGTTCAATTAAATGTAGCTCACGTCCGGAACTATGCATCTTAACCGCATCGTGTGAGTCCTTCCCCCCGTTCTTGACGCCATGTCTTTGGTAACTCGCCATGCTGGCAGCTTAGCCTTCCATCCTTGCACTGTGGCGAAGCAGATGTCTTACTTTTGGCATTGTGAATGCTATCAATAGTTGTTGAGCCAACAACCGCCCGTTGTGCCTCGCGGAATGTAATCGGCTGTCATTCATTAGCACATCCTTCCCAGGCATTTCCATGGACACACTATGACCGAATCTTATAGAATAAGTGTTGGCCATCGAAGATGGGTGTACGAGATTTCACCAACGTTCCGTGCCGGCGTGTTCGGCGGAAGTTCAAGCATGCAGGAATCACATTGTATCGACGATGGTGGTGCACATTCCACCAGGTGAAAAGTCTGTGATGTCAAGGTGTACCCAATCGCACCATTGTTCCGGCGAAGAAACTCTTTTAGGGTTGCGAAAACACCTCAAGTTTCAACTCTTCATTATGGAATTGATCGAGGCACGATCCTGCCAGGAAGGATGGACCTGGCAACGTTCTCGGAGTTTTCCCCCAATATCCAATATGGATCGAAGCAAGTTACCTGATTCGGCACCACCTTCTCTTCCTCTCACTTTCATCTCCCTCTTCATAAAGCTCGCCTCTGCTTAAGAGAGCACCATCTCATTCCCTTTCCCCACGTTCACTACTTATCTTTCCTTCGA
This sequence comes from Hymenopellis radicata, assembly GCA_015501595.1. Lineage (NCBI taxonomy): Eukaryota > Fungi > Basidiomycota > Agaricomycetes > Agaricales > Physalacriaceae > Hymenopellis > Hymenopellis radicata. The sequence continues at coordinate 36,300 of JADNRX010000275.1, read as the reverse complement.
TGGCCATGAAGTCGATTTCCCTTCTGTCCGTCTTTTCGGCAACTGCAAATGCTTACTGGTTGATGGGCGTTGGTTCGTTTTTTCTCGAGGTCGCCAGTCTCTCCTCTGAATGATAACAGATACTTTGTTTGACAATCCCCAACGTCTGGACCCCATTATCACGCCCAACGGGGTCGCGACGCATGCTCATAAAGGTGAGGACCTTGCTGTCTGATAAGAGATGATTCGACGAGTCTCCAGTCCTTGGTGGTAGCAACTTCGATGCATCCGTGAACACTGCCAAACTGCGCCAGAGCCAGTGCACAACCACTGCCATCGCCGAGGATAAATCGTCGTACTGGGTTCCCGTGAGTCCTTCAACTGGCCATAGACGTCTTACTAACGGGCCGCGTTTAGAATTTTTACTTCGAGTCAGTATGTTATGCTGCAGGTCAACAGCTCGCTCAATTATTCTAGATGGGCAAATGGTTCCGTCAGTGATGTTACTGGTGGCGCGGTGATGTAAGTAACTTTGCGGCGTATGACGTATTTACTGAACAATCCATAGCTGTACGTGGGCATCTATTACCTGTCAAGTAGGAGACCTAACGTCCGGCAGACTATCTGTTCCCTGATGAGGCCGGAAAAACAACGCCTTTCCCCGATGACGTGAGTACAACTGCAAAGTTTAATGGAAGACTTTTGACGCAGTTCGTTCTCTAGTTCCGTATGATTTCTGGTACGACGAGACCTCCAGAACGTAATCCGGTTGTGATAAAATATTTCAGGAACCCCAACTCTGCGTTCGTATGATGCGTCAGACCCCGCGCAACAAGCAGTCTCCTATTTGTGCCTCGATTACACCGCTGGCAGTTCCACGACGCGTCACACTGGGATTCCTAATATGAATTGCCCAGACGGTATCCGTGCCCAACTGGTAACCTACTCTACTTCCTTTCAAGTGTCATTTACTGATTGTATTCGAAAGAACTTCCCTAGTTGCTGGGATGGCAAGGTAGGAGCCATCAACTTACCGTCAGTCAACACATACTCATACTCTCTCTTAGAACGCCGATTCTGATGATCACAAGTCTCACGTCGCTTTCCGTTCTGGGGGCCCAGATTCCGGTGATTGCTTGGACCCGAAGTTCCCAAAGTCCATTCCGCGTATCTTCGTTGAGGTACTTGATCTTCCATTCTTGACATTCAGGATGCTTACTGCAGCTACAGATCTATTGGGGTACTCAAGACTTCAACAACGTTCGTTCTCAGGCCAAGAACCCGAGCCAGCCATTTGTGTGAGTAGCTTCTGTTACCTTCCTTCATCAAGTGTCACTCAAAATGCCGGTTTAGCTTAGCTCAAGGTGACGCCACTGGATATGGACACCACGGCGGTCGGTGACATATCGTCAACCATATGTATTCTTTGCTGACTTTCTGTGACAGATTTCATTAATGGGTGGGACACTGCAACTCTTCAGAAGGCCGTTGACGGATGTCACTGCAGTACGTCTTCCACTGTACGCTCCATTGAATCGGATTCCTAATACAAGTAATAGACATCTACGGTGACCCTCAATGCTGCGCAGATGCTGGAATTTTCACCCTCCAGAAGGACAAGCAGTGCAAGAAGACCAACATTGTCAACGAGCGAAGTACGTGGTGCATGCCTTCAAGACCGCTTGTACTCAAACCTGTTTCTTAGCCACTGGGCTTCTGGCCAAGCTTCCCGGAAACAATCCCATCTCGGGTGCAGGGGGCAAAGCCACCAACGCTGCCAGCAATGATGACCCCGGCTTCGTGTCCCCGGTCTACGTCTACACGGATGGAAAGTACCCCGTCGCCGACTACAGTGGTGTTTCTAGCGACGGCTCCTCCGGTTCACCGCCGAGCCCGCCCGCAGACAGCTCGAGCTCCGTATCAAGCCCGAGCTCCAGTTCCGCAGTTGCTTCAGGCTCCGGATCTCACAGCAGCTCAGCGGCTTCGACAAGTGCTGCTGCATCGTCAAGCACCACTGGTGGCGTCTTAGCCGCGAACCCCCCTTCATCTTCTGCGACGTCTACCGCAGTAGTAGCGTCGTCTTCTACCGCTTCATCCACTTCGGCCTCGGGTTCCTCGTCAACTACATGCAGCAATGACACCCATGACGACCACCACAAGCACCACGGCCCTGCTCATGGTGCTCACGATCGCCGCGAAACTTCTCGTGCTCGCCGCGCTCACCGTCGTCATCTGGATTATACTGGTGCGAACACGTTCTGAGATGCTAGGCGTCTGAGATGTCCTTTCGCTTTCATTTTGATACCCTGCCTGTTATGATGCTTATTGTTATTCTCTCACGTCTTTCCAAGTTTTTGCTCTGTACAAATCCTTTCAATCACCTCCTATCACGATCCGCTAGACGGTGAAAGTGATGGCGGTGCTGGTTGTATTACTGCTCTGGCTTGTTATCGATTACACTGTATGTATACATGTCTGTGTTTGCGTCTCATATGTAGTTCAGTAGAGCTGAATAGATTAAATCTGCACGTCCTTTAGATAAAGTAAATGTGCGGTTCTCGCATGATGATGCCCATCTTCTTCATGATCTCGCACACGTCCTTCTTGTTCTCGACTGTCTTACCCTCAGCATCGGGTATATAAACCGCCTTCCTCATCGGCCGAACGTGCGCCACCCAAGACGGTTCGCTCTCCAAGGACTTCTCGCTGGTTCCCTTCTTAACAAACTGCTCCAAGTCCATGATAACAGTGGGCGCGTCTCGCGGCAGTCCGAAACTTATCCGCCGATTGAACCAGCCACACATCAGCCGTGCTAACCCCGCTAGAGCTGCGTACGTCGCGGGCTCTAGCATGCCGCCGTGAGCGGGTCTGGTATGTCGGACACGGCCCATTCCGGGTGGCCGCGACAGAAGTACTCTAGCTCGCCGCGAAGACGGACGGATAATTTAGAGTCCACGATGAGAAACTGGTATATGCGGTAGAAGGCTGCCAACGGGGTGTCGCGTCCCGGTGGCGGTCTGGGCCGCAGGCACAAACACGTCAACAGCGACGGCCAGAATGGAATGGAAGACGTCCATGGCTTTGGACGTTTCACGTTTGATACGCGCCAGGTATCAGCGCGGACGGGCCAGGGGGGGAAACGCGCTTCTACGGCGGCTGGGTCGGCGATGAGCTGGAAGACGGTTGGGGGAGGGGTTCTGTGCGCCTCTTTAAGATTGACATCGTTGTCTTTTGCTACGGATTCGAAGTGAAAGGAAAGGGACACTGCCTGCTTTAATATATGACTGTGGACACGACATTCGGACTGCCAAGATCGCGAACTCAGAGCGATGCCACGGTACCTTGAGAATCCTAAAAAGGGGTTGTCAGAGCTCAAGGAAGGTGAAATGCAATTCAATCGTGTGTCGAGTGGCATTGTACGTACTGAAGATTTATATCGCGAAGGTATTCGTTGTCAAGGGGCAGGAGTACGGCAAGAATGAAAGGAGGTCCCCCAGGCTTTCTTCTGAACATTGCGTAGAACTCCCAGTGACAGTTACCAAAGATCATCAACTCGAGGACTTCCCATTGCTCCTAATTCTCGTAATCAATGAAGTTTGCACTTCCCCGGGCCCGACAGAACAGCGCGTGGAACGTGTCGGACGAAAGAAAGCAACCGATATGCTACTAGAAACAAATTGCAGCTGACGAGCGAGGAGTTTCGTGAGAAAAACGGCGAGATGGATACTAGGGCGCCACATATACTGACCCTAAAAATACCCCTTGGAAAGAACCATACAGGCATGGTCTTCTTCCTCTTCCATTGTCAAGTACTCGCGTGCATTTGGCTAGGAGCGACCACGTCCTTCTTGAAATGGATCCCGGGAAGAGTTGAACAAATCAACCTGTCGAAAACATTCCAAGCTGTCTTCGGAAGACGAGCAGCTGCAGAGTACGAAGTTAGGGAAAGTAACCGAGACAGCAACGACACTGTCAACGACATCGTTGTAGATTCGCTATATTGGCGGTGAGCAATTAAGGTCGTTATAGGGGGGGAATGCCATAGATATACGCGTACTTTTTGAATAGTAAGGAGACCCAGACTCCCCCACCTGAGTATGGCCACGCGTTCCTCCCTGCTCGGCTGGATCGGCCATTGCTAACGACAACGGCGGTCTGCGGCAGGCAGCACCAGAGCTGCGCGGAAAGTACTATGCTGTCCATCGGTGTTGTTTCGCCCAAGGATATTGTTTTGGCACCTTATACCTAGTCCAATCGTCCCGGAGCTTCGCGGAATACGTTCCGGTGTAGAATTATATGAGTAATGTGCAAAAAGAATGGAGGAAAGCGAGCGTCGAGAGAGCTAGAAAAGTCATTTACTCGCGACAATCTCTAAAAGGTCCGAAATCTTAGCAAATGTTCCTCGACCTATCCTGCCAGCCTCTGACTCATTTTCCACGGGATTTTTTGATACCATTGTAGAACACATACTACGGAGTAGATTCCGCGAAAAATCGGGGCGAAATTCCATCGTTTAAGGCGCGATCGACGACCGATACAATATCCCTGGGCGAAACAACACCGATGGACAGCATAGTACTGAACTTAACCCCCGAAGCCGCCACCAGACAATAACCTGAAGAAAGCCTTGTTTAGCTTCAAACCTTGAAGAAGGTAGATACGGTGCGTCGGCTGTGGCATTCGAAGCATGTGCGTATCGGAGTGGGTCCTAAATTGAGTGCTCAGCCATTAATGGGGGCCATCGTCGCGGTATGCAAAGAAGAATCAAGACTTTGATCGAGACTGGTGAGGGACAGAAGGCCGAATATGGAAATACTGCTTAGCTCTTACGGTCATGTCCATCACCACGTTGTCGACGATCTGTGCACCGGTCGAACAGACTGGACCACTGGAAGAAACGGTCGAATCCCCCACTCTTGAACATCACCCTCTCGGCCTACACAAATTCCTTATAGCCCTCCTGCTTTGCATATCTACGATCCCATTCAAGGGTAACCAGCCAGCCTTCTTCTGGAAGGGCAAGTCCCAGTAGTATGAGTCGTCCAATATTTGTTGAGAACCGCCTGTGTTATTCTCAATACCGCTGTACCTACCCCTCCGCGCCGATGGTTCTGGTAAGGTGTAAGAGCTTTCCTTAGACAGGACTAGTTTCGATAACTCGAAGATTATTCTATAACCTATTCACAGCCGGCGCAGCGTTGAGGACAGTGTCGGCAGAGGACTTTAAAGCACTGATCCAAGCGGACTCGGACGACATGACAGCTACTGTGGGCATGCAATTCATTGGTGTTGGTGGGTCGTTTCCTCGCAATTTTTCGGTCCACTTGATAATCTACTGCGTGCTAGATTAAACTGTTGTGGACGCTTCTGCGTTTGATGTTTCTGTTGCATATGGGTCTGGTGCGCGCAGGAACATTCTCCGTCGCCGAATTTTTAATTGGCCTGTTCTGCGAAGCCTGCAGTACATCTCCTCGGTCAATAAAGGCGTATGGCAACGCGAAGCACTCGGCTTGCGCAAAGGCTTTCCTAGGTTCATTCACATGTTCCTGCTAATTCTACACTTTCGATAGTTGGTCAATAAAACTCCTCCGTAGTCAGCGTGAGTTCCTCCTCGCTCTTCCTGATATTTGTTAACAGATAGACGAATAGCTGGCAATCGGCATTACTAACATAGGCAACCGACTCCCGACCCGAATCCCGAACTTTCGAGAACGTTCTCTCACAAGCGCGACTTCACGCTCCTCGAATCTCGACATCATGCGAATTCTACGAACCGAACTACCTCTTTGACCGCTTCTTCGAGAACGCTCTGGGGCTTCCTCAGCGGCAGATCCAGAGTGATAACACCAATACCGCGCCTAGTGTCTTCCGTCCAAGGCAGGCTCCTATTCGCATCCATCACGATCCTATTTACTAACAACGTTCTTTAGAATGGACCTTACGCGGAGAAGAACGTCGTTCGAGTTTCCCGGACTGAAGAAAGAGGACGTCAACATCGATGTTCGTGATGGACGTCTGGCCATCACCGGCGAGAGCAAGATCATGAGAAGGAGGGGTATGTGAAAGAGAGAAAGTTTGGAAAGTTCTCAAGGACATTGAGGCTTCCTCAGGGTGTCAAGGTAAGCAAGGCGTTACATTCCTTTTGAAAGATGGATGGCTGACGACGCGATTCTAGGAAGAAAAGATCAACGCATCGTTGGAGAATGGCGCCTTGACCGTTACGTTCCCCAAGGCTGCACCAGAGTCGGCGCCGTGGAGGATTACTATGTCACGGTCTTGCACATATTATGAAGTTGTCTTCATTGTTGTGTATATTACACTAACATGCCTTGAACTGTACCAAATAAAGTCAATGTCAAGTCAATGTTTTTTTTACACCTCAGCATTTTTTGTAATACAGTTCTTACCTCGACCCCAATGCACTGCATATATGTAGAATGGCGTCTTGATGTTCCTCAGAGACGGCGCCTCTGCTGAATGACACCGCATCAATCGACCACGAGTACGAAGTGCGTGCGTGAGTAAATCTGAAAGGGAAGATGCGATCCTGTGATTTGTTCTCATCTTTCTAAGAAACCACGATGATCCCGCTCAAAAAGCGACTTTCATGAGGCTCCTAAACGCGTACTGACCTTGTTCTTGCTGTGTCCTATTCAGGTTTACCTCGCTAATCTGGCCCAGTTGACAGGGTCTTCTCGGAAACTCGCTGTCCTCCTAGGGTGAGGTGAGCACCATTATTTTTACTCCGCAGAACTGTGCAGCTAGAATGGATGGACTTGATGTCGAACGTGGCGCAAAGCGTAGTATGTCACAGCACGTGTTTCCGATTTAGGCAGGTGCCTAACCTTTTCGTCTTTCATCCAAAGCCACTATCAACAATCGCGACAACATCAACGACGACGGCCACGACGCGCAGCAGCCATGGACGGCCTCCGATACGCCGTCGAGCACGTCTTTATGCCGCCCAAGTTGCCACAGGCGGCGGGCGACCCGACCCAGGAATTGGCGCGAGAGAGCGCGCTTGCAAGATATGTCTCGCGCGCAGCAAACAGCTTTCCGACTCTAGAGATGGGCACCGAATGGATGGCGGTCGTGGAGATGCTCAAGGCGGTCAGAAAATTGCATGGCGACACGCCATATACAGTGGACCAGTTGCGACAGCGTTTCGTGCACATGTTGCCCGGCGGTGCGTCTAACCGCTATAAATCGAAATTTCAGCCCTTTTGACGCGGTTTTTAGATGTGACTGCGCTGCTCATTCGCAAGCAGAATGCCGGGTTTATCATGCGGCGCAACAACGACAACGTCGTCTTTGAGGTGTTCGAGGTCAGCGCGCCATCCGCGTCTGTCGTGCAAGCCGAAGGCAAGCTGATCTGGACATTCCCCGCCTCCGCTGCCGAGGTTCCCATCGCGACTTTTCAGCAGTCCGAGTTCCAGAAGAAACTCGCGTCTTTTCTCGCGCATATGAATCAGGACGAGCTCGACCTTTTGGCCAGAGAGGCTCGTAATATCGCAGTGCACCCCAGACACATCAGCGTCTTGCTCATGACGATCCTGACCGCGACTGGAGGCGAAGATAGCGCCATAATCTCCCCCATTCGACGAGTCACGAAGCGCATAGCCGATGAAGCGCTCTCTGCCGACAAAGCATCAGGCATCTGGAGGCGGTCCCCGCTGTACCTCCTCATTAGGGTCGCGATTCAGACCACTCTAGCCGAGCCCATCGAGTACAAGGCGTTCATGATTTATTTCATGGCGTCTCTCCTCAAGGAGGCCAACAAACCGTCGGTCAACTTGCCATCCGGTACTTTGTCGCATATGTGCTCGAAGATCACTCGACGCGCGGCGAAGCTGGGTGACGAGTTGCCCCAAGCAGTCATTGACGAAGCCTCTTTTACGTGCGAGGCGGTACGGGAGGTAATCCAGATTCGATGGGAGGCTATTCAAGCAAAAGAGTCTGCACCCCCCGTTGGCTGGTCTACCTTCGGCCTCGACATTTACGACGACTGCACTCTGCAGCTTCTGAACTCGTCCGCCTACATAACCAATGTCATCCACGATCACACGTCCTACGTGTTCACTTCATCTTATGTCCCCAAACACACACGTCGTTTATGCGATTATCCATTCAACGACGTGCTCCAGCAGAATTTCAAAACATTCGTCGAGGAAACAGACGCGTCTCTTGTCCTCGCCGACTTTGAGGCCGCCGTTCGAGACAATCTAGGTGATTGGGTGGCTATGAATCTTGCGGAGCCTGCCGCGCCTGGGCTCCTCGAGGGAAAAATCAAACAGTACATGGCGTTAGCCTCGGAGCAATACCAGAACAACGCCGAGAATCAATCGCTCATGATACTTGTCGTTCTTGAACTTTGGGTGGCTCTCGACGAGATCGTTATAAAGCGTATTCCTCTCTTGGCCTCGTATTCTCCAGAAGTCTCTGTAAAACTTCTGGAACCGCTGCTGTTCCGTAGAGCCGGCGAGTTAGCACGTGTTCGCGACGTTGCTCTCTACATACGCAGGAGGACGTCCGATGCAGAGGCCGGGAACCGACCATCAATTTTCGCAGCCCTTGCACCCTGGTCATTTTGCGCCCAATACTACGCGACATCGCAGGTCATGAAAGATGGGAAGACTCTCATTGAGAGGAAGGCAAAGAACAAGCGGGACGAGAAGATCCAAGAGCTGAGGGAGAAGACCGTGGAGTATAATGCGTGGGTTGCAAAATGCAATAGAACGGAACACGATGAAGACTGCTACCGCTACCGAAAACGCAAACGAAACCATTGCGCACGATGCTCCTTGATGTACGTCCTTTCCATATTTTACTTGTAGTATTTTCTAAGGATTTCCTTGCAGAGTCAGCAGCCGACCATAGCCAAGTTCGAATGGCCCTTACCTGACAATGAACTGCTGCAGAAGAACATGATTTTCGAGCTGTATTGTCCCAAATCATTTGCTCTTTGGAGGGAGGCGACTTATTACATTCTTCACGACCGACTCACTTTCACGCAAGAAAACCATGGTCGCTACCCTGCTCGCGGCATCTACTTGTACATGAGCGAGAATCAGGGCCTGTTGTTGAACAACGTGTCTTCGAACAGGATCACTGTAGCCTCCAAGACTACCACCCCGCTTGGCAGTCTTCTCCTTCCTGCACAGTCGACGGATGTTTGCGTGAAGCATAGTCGCGAATGGGAGCTCTATGACACTTCCGGTCAGAGATTCATCTTGAACGAATACCATACGGCGGACACTACCCGCTACGGCACTCTTACCCTTCCGGGCACGAAAGCGTACAAGGGTCTCCAGTATGCCATTACCAACACAAGCCATACCGAGAATCAAGTCATGGCGCGGCAGGCCCAATGTCCGTACGATCTTAGTCTGCACGAGTACACCGCCTTTGGAACTCTTCGATCCGGTAGTAACTTGCAGTGGATGAATATCTCCCGTGCATTCGCTACGCGCTCCCTTACCTTCAATGCCCAGCCTGTGTACGTGCTTATCTCCCAAGCCGCGCAACAGATTGGAAAGCTCTCTTCCGAGTCGGGAACCCCGGTATGGCACGTCGAATTGAAGTCGCCGTCGTTTTGTGAGAGCCTGCTAAAGGTGATGAAGAAGGGACTGGATGATTCGGTGGATAATTGGCGAGAAGTGGCGACCGTCAAGACCATTGTCTTGCTATCATGCCGACTTTTGAGCGCGCTCAGCGAAGAGAACCCTGGCTGCCCAGAGTGCGCATAATTTGCTGCGTACTGCTCGCGACACGACGTACAAGTGGTTGAAGTCGATCATCGTCCAGCTTGAAACGACACCTCAAGGCGAGGTGGATACTATCAAAGCACGTATATGCGAAATTGCCGCTACGTGCTGCTTAACCTTCGACGTCGACAATCCAGAGTTTTCGAACTCTAACCTATCCATTCTCATACATTCATTCATTGCAATCAATGCGAACTCTCCCTCTAAACGGGATACTTCGTCTTCGCCCTCGCGCCTCCTTCTTGATTGCGTGCAGCGTCTGTTTCACTCTCTTGAAGGCCGTATTTGGGACCAGATCTGTGTTGATGCACAAGGACTTGACGATGCTGTACGAGCGATCTGGAGTGTGTACCAACCTGGCTCGGTGTGGCAGCGCATGGCGTCCCCAAACGATCGTTGGTTGTCCTGCAAGACACAGTCAGGCCAAGGGCGGGCATCTCAGAATGTCCAGATCAACTTGCTCAGTGGGGAGCTCTTCATCGATGGGAAGCCCATCGGTAACCTTCCTAAGAAGATCACAGAGGATCCAGTATATACGCGGCTATTTGGAAAGGTAAGCATGTTATGCGTTGTCGGCCTATGTATAGCCATTCTGACATTTGCGTCTAGGCGGTTCTTCGGGTGGTGCCTTCGGGCGTCTCGGGCATGGACTATAAGAGTGTTTTAGACGTGTCTGGATACGAGGTTAGTTTGTTCTGCAGTCCAGGAACATAGAGGACTGATCATCTTTTTAGGTCTTCTTTGCCACGAAAGAGAACGGGTCGGTGGTCATCCGGACGCGGTCCTTGAAGACGGCATTCGAGCCTTTCCTTGAATACATTCCCCCAACAACGTTTGCAGGCGATGTCCCTGTTCCTTTCGTCGAGGATTATGTTCATTGGTTGGACCTTGACTCTCACCTGATTGAGCTTCGTCCATTGAAGTCTCTGTGGGAGCCCTCGTCGAAGAATTGGAACATAGACTTTGATGCGAAGGTCATGAAGGACGATCGAGGCCATGCTTTGGTGGAAAAGAACAGCCCCTCATTCCAGATGGTGTATCAGCGCATACAGTCGATAGAGGACTCGTCGTTCGTTGTGATCACCAAGGACGGTGGCATGAACTTGCTCAACGTGCACCTTCCTCGTCTCCATCTCGAGTTCTTCTTGGACCCTGTCGAGGGCGAACTGGAATCGCGCACATATCCCGACAATATTGTCGCCGAGGACCAATCTCTACAGACACTGTACGGCCTGCAGTCAAAGTTGGTACTACGGCAACGCCGCTCGCCCGGAGCCGACCCCGATCTTCCAGAGATCCGTCGCGTCCTGATCCCTCGTGGAGTCGTCAAGTTTTCTCCCAGCGCAGACGGAAACCACGTGGAGGTTCTCATTGACACCGATGTCATGAATAAACGTACAGTGCCGTATCTCGAGTATACCGCGAACACCAAGCTCGGTATGCTCGTGGGCAATGGCAGTCTGGAATCGCGCCTCTTCAAGATATACCTTCATGCCCTCACAAGTCACTGTGCGCCAGATCCGCTGTTGGGGCGTACCGGCGTGGAGGAGGCCCTAAACGAGTTGCGCTCGGAAGCCTGTCTGTCCTTCCAGCATCTAGAGACGGCCGAACTGGCGCTCCTGGACCTCATACGTGAATTGACACCACGTCGCGAATTCCATCCTCCCCGGAAACAGGAAACGGAGACAATCCGATGGCATGACATTCCGCCAACATGCCAGGTTACTGGCTTCGAGGCCCGCGTTAAAGACATCGTCGCTTACAACGAGAAACTGGCCGTGTTCCGTGAAACCGTCGATGACGCGTCGTCAGCTAAAGAGCCTCCCCAGCACTCACCACTTGCTCTGTTGAATCGCGCCGCCGCACGAGAATTCGGTTTTGCGAACCTACTCTCTGCTTGGAGCTCCGGCGAAACCGTGTGTGATACCGTCTATCATTCACGCGACGGTATTGGAGAGTTCTCTGAAGCCGCCTATGGCGCAGCGCTTGCGGTTATCCTTCGGGATCCACGCAAGTTTCCCCTTCCTCATCCCCCTGAACTCTACAAGCTCTTCAAAAATCATTGGTCCCCTATGGTCAAGCGTGAACTGGGGACTGACGCACCGCTCTTGTACGATCGGACATGGCTCGGCAAAAGTGACTTCAGTCGCACATTCCTGCCGCTTTACGATCTCTGCACATCCCAAACATACAGCGCCGCTGAGACGAAGTATAGCCTTCTGTTCAGTCTTCCGGCTCTTGCGTTTGGAGGAGGCGAAGAGATGCGAACCATTCCATATCTTATAGCCTTCGCCCTACTTCCAGAACGGTTTTCCGAGATAACGAGTCCCCGCTACACTCTATATGACCTCCAATATGGATCGTATCCCAGAAACGAAGACCTAGCCCCTGTCCTCCATCGACATATACGCCCTCTTGAGCAAACACCTTCGCACGGATTAATGCAGCTAGGGGATGAAGAGCCGGTACAGTTTGAAGCTCGTCGTCGAAAGCACCACAACGAGCGAGCAACGAGCAGGAAAAAAGAGCTTTCGGAAGATCTCCTGGAGTCGTGGAAAGGTTATAAATATAACGACGCCCTAACCTTGCCCAACGACGCCCATTACGCCACCTATCTCAATACAGCCGCCATCCTCGCTGAGGTTGTGGGTATTTTCCAACAATGTCATCGCAACACAAAGTTGAAAGCATTCGCCACCAAGATTCAAAACAGTTTGTCGCCATTGGGGATTCCAAAACAAGGCGGTATCTTCCCTTCATTGATGACTACCATGGACGAGGACATTGTCGAAGAGCCGCGTCCTCATCATGTCGTGCACACGCCTTTCATTAACCGTCTCCTTCGCGAACGAGACCCCCCATCCTTGGACGATCATGTGCTGAACGACCTGAGCGGTCCTGGAATTCGCGCCCTCTCCAATTCGACATCCGATGCTCCGAGCGTGGTCGCGCTCGAGCGCACACTTGCCGAGTTTTCTGAGACCGATGTTGCGTTGCAGAGCAAGTACGGCCGGGATATACAGAACAGCTTGGTTTGTCTCAAAGCCAGTCTGCAGCCGACGGACGACATGCAGGACGATCAGCCAATTGATATTGGTCTTCATCTAGCCAACTGCCGTGCTGATTTTGACCGGCTGTTCAATGCGATACAGTCCTTCCTTGGACCTCAATCTGAATCGGAACGGTTGTTATCGGCAGGAGGATCATGGCCATGTCTGAACACGCGGGTTCTGCTTCATCAGATGAGCAGGACTCGATGGATGGACCTGAGCGCCGAGTGGCAGTCGTTTCTAGTCACGTTTGCGATATCTATCGTGCGACTTCAGCAAGCCGAGCGTCTATCGTGGCTTGCTGGCCTCAACAAGCGAGAGGAAGTAGAGCGAGAACTTGGCAATCTTCGTCTTCCTGACGCGAGTTTACTTGTGAACCATCCGGACTGGTTACTCATCATGGTTAGCCACTTCTCCCATTCGTGTCGTGCCACAGTTTGCTGATATATTCATTCATTTACAGATTGAGCAAAACTTTTTCGCTCGAGCCATACAAATCAGAGTAGCCCTGGAAATGTTCGCGCCATCCTCTGGGAAAAACACCGCTTTGCAACTCAACATGGGCGAGGGAAAGTCGTCTGTCATCGCGCCGATGGTAGCAACCTCACTTGCCGACGGCAACAAGCTAGTTCGGATCGTCGTGTTGAAACCGCTGGCGAAGCAGATGTACCAACTCCTGGTAGATCGTCTGTCGTCTCTGCCCAACCGACGGATTTGCTACTTCCCTTTCTCGCGCCAGATGAAGACCGGTCCGGGGGGCATGACGCGCATTCATAATCTTAACATGCAATGCATGCTGGACGGGGGTATCGTTGTCATTCAGCCGGAGCACATACTCTCGGCCAAGCTTTTGACGATCGACAAGCTGTTGTCCATGGTGGATGATGGCGCCGATGACGCTGACCGAGCACGATGCGCGAGAGGCTCTGGCCGCGCAGCAGTGGTTGGAGGAACGGGCTCGAGATATCCTAGATGAGAGTGACGAGGTGTTGCATGTTCGGTACCAGCTCATTTACACCAAGGGTACGCAATTCCCAATGGAAGGCCACCCTCAGCGCTGGACTGTGATTCAAGACGTGCTGCGTCTTGCTGCTACAAAGGTGGACGACTTGAAGGCGGACGCAGATAAGGCGGGTGACAAGGCCAATCTACTCGAAGTCTCGCGACGTGTCCCTTCCGCTTTCCCGCATATCAAGATACCTCAGCATGATGGAGACGAAATTGCTGCGACTCTCCGCTCGCAGATAGTCGAATCCATCATGGACGGCGAGCTGTCATGTCTCAACATCACCCGTTTCAATGCCGCTACGAAGAAGGCCCTGCGTGGCTATCTTACGAATATGGAGGCAAACAACGAGGGCCTGCTCCTAAAGCGTAACCTTACCCATACCGCGGCTTTCAACGTTGTTCTGATCCTCCGCGGCGTGTTGGTATATGGCCTCCTCATGTATGCCTTGCAGGATAGGCGATGGCGAGTGGATTATGGTCTGGACCTATCGCGTCCATTGCTGGCGGTTCCATATCGTGCAAAAGATCTCCCGTCCTTACGATCCGAGTTTGGGCATCCCGACATTGCCATTCTGCTCACGTGCCTTGCCTACTACTATCATGGGTTGAACCGAGAGCAGATGGACGCGACTTTAAAGCATTTGCTGATGCTCAGCAACCCGGTAGACCACTACGAGCAATGGATTCGGGTCATTCCAGACGAGGACCTTCCTGCAGGTCTGCGCGACATCAATGGCATCAACATTGATGACGCCCGGCAACGAAATGAAATCTTCGAGCTGTTTCGGTATAATCGGGTCGTCGTTGATTTCTACCTGGCCAATATCGTCTTTCCAAAGGCAGCTAAAGAGTTCCCTCATAAGCTCCCAACGTCCGGATGGGACTTGGCAGAGAAGAAGGCGAACGTCACGACTGGTTTCAGTGGAACGAACGACAATCGGTACCTCCTCCCCACCTCGATCACGCAGGAGGATCCAGTCGACCAAGGTGGAACCAATGCACTTGTGTTGACATACCTTCTTCGACCAGAGAACGCTTCGTACCACTGCACACGAAATAGAGGCGGCAAATCAAGCTCCGGGATCGAGATCATTAAGCTCATTTCGAGTAAACCAGCGATTCGTGTTTTATTGGATGTGGGTGCTCAAATGCTCGACATGAGTAACCAAGCGTTGGTCGAGAACTGGCTTGCTCTCATGCCCGCCGATGTAGAAGCTGGCATTTTCTTTAATTCGGAGGACGAGTTCACGACAATCACACGCGCTGGTATTGTCGAACCCCTTATCTCGTCCCCATTCAAGAACCAGACTGGAAAATGCATCGTGTATCTCGACGACGCGCATACACGCGGGACGGATCTCAAGCTTCCCCTCCACTGGCAGGCTGCCGTGACACTAGGCAAGAAGGTTACGAAGGATCGTCTTGTCCAAGGTATGAATCTCCCCTTTGTATATCGATCCTTCTTTATTGATGAGGACCCCAGGATGCATGCGAATGAGACAACTCGGTCGAGGGCAATCGCTTGCTTTTTACGCGCCCCTGAGATCGATGCTGCCATCCGCCGCGTGGCTGAAAAACCCTCTGGACGTCTCAAAATCTCCGATGTGATCAAGTGGTGCATGCTCGAGACGTGCGCGGATATCGAACACCATGTCCCTCAATGGGTTCAACAGGGAATTGATTACGATGCTCGTAAAAAGGCTCTTCAGTCCCTTCGGTCGATCGAAGAACTCACCGAAGGTAATATCAGACCGGTTGAGAGTGTGTGGCTGCAGAAGGAAGCCCGCACGTTGGCCGAGATGTACGAAGGTGGCACGTCCGTCCCTATTGGGCGATACATCCGTCGGCATCCCCTCCTCGCAGAGAGGTTGACCATGATGGGTCTTCAGGCGCTTGCTCACGACAACATGGGCGAGGAGCAAGAGAGAGAGGTCATCCATGAAATGGAAGTTGAAAGGCATCCGGAACGGCCTCCTCCCCTTGAAGACGCGAAGCATGTCCTAGACCCTGATGTGACGGCGTTCGTGAAGACTGGTGTTATTCCAGAGTCCTCCACAGCGTTCCATCATATAGCGACGGTGTTGGATCGTGTTCGCTATTGGTCGGATCATTCGGGCAACGCCATCTTCGACGATAATATACTTGTCACGACCGACTTCGCCTTGACCGTTCAGCGCGACGGGACGCATATCGAGGTTGAATTTTGGAAACAAGCCCACTGGTTCCTGTCTACCAATATCGCCGATGCAGATCCGTCTCGCTGCTACGTCGTCCTCGTCAGTCAGTGGGAGCTTCAACGCCTACTTTATCTCATCCGAAATAAGGGCCAGCGGTCTCCCGTTCGTCTACACATGTATTCTCCCAAAGTAACGCGTAGCGCGCAGTCATTTGACGACTTGTCATTCTTCTCTATTCCCCCGCTCCAGCCGAATTCCCCTCGACCTTCGAAAGCTTCAATGCTGCAGCTCAATCTTTTCTCAGGACAGTTATACCCGTCGTCGTTTGAGGATTACAGCACGCTTTGCGAATTCCTAGGTCTCGACATTACTGGAACGTTCAACTCGCAACCCGATGGATTCGTCCTGCCTGCCAATCGCCGAGACTCGATGCAGGAGTGTCCGTTCACTGTCAGTCCTGTTCGGTTCTTGAAGGAGCTGATGGCGGTGCGGAGGAAAGGCCATGACTTTGGTTTGACACCAATAGGCAAACTGCTGAATGGACATAGAATGA
Organism: Hymenopellis radicata; assembly: GCA_015501595.1. NCBI lineage: Eukaryota > Fungi > Basidiomycota > Agaricomycetes > Agaricales > Physalacriaceae > Hymenopellis > Hymenopellis radicata. The sequence goes on along the minus strand of JADNRX010000275.1, from coordinate 19,769 downwards.
CCGCCGAAGATTTTGAATGAGACAAGGTTGGTGTATGGCTGTCGTCTCATGCTCATTTCTGACCTTATGTTTGCAGCGGTTGTGGTCTCGAGATTTGCTGGTTACTGGCTATGCTTCATATAATGTAGATTGTAGATTGTACTATACTGTGTATCCGTCGTATTATAATACTCGCTTACTGTTTCTTGGAACGGTCTGGTGAAGGAAAGTAGCAGTATTAAGAAAGGTGCGTATACGCTGCCTTTCGAGGATCCCGGCGGCGGTCTTATTGACAAGTGAAGCATGACCTACAGAAGGGAAGGCATTTAAGAACGAATGAAGTATTGAAGTAACTCGTTGACGTTACTTTCTTGTAACCTTGTCAGGCCATCTCGGATTTTCATGGGCTCTGCTTCTAGGAGAAACGACCTCAAACGAGAAGTGACGGGATTTACATACTCAAGTTGTTTTCGAATATTGCTTCAATGCTTGATCGTTTGTTGGAGTGAACCAAAATCTTTTCTTGAATGAAGTACTACCACTACTGGACTACATACGACACCGGGGACACTGTTCAAGACATCCTAAGGAATTCTAAAAGAACATCATCAGTTAAAGGCAGAAACCCCAAAGTTTGACGAGCAGGTAATCACCTTATGCCCTAGAGGAACCTGTTACTGCGGCGACTAAGCCAGCGGCGGGACGGCGCGCGGCGGGTCTCTGTATCCCCGGTGGGGTCATCACCAGAGGTATCCGCCCCGCCGCTGGTGTCATCACCATCAGTGTCTGAATTATTGCCAGTGGTGTCGCCATCCCCAGAGGTATCGTCACCATCATCGCGGGTGGTATGCTCATCACCGGTACTGTCGTCGTGACCAGTAGAGCGGCGGGACGGCGCACGGCGGGTCTCTGTATCCCCGGTGGGGTCATCGCCAGAGGTATCCGCCCCGCCGCTGGTGTCATCACCATCAGCGTCCGAATTATTGCCAGTGGTGTCGCCATCCCCAGAGGTATCGTCACCATCATCGCGGGTGGTATGCTCATCACCGGTACTGTCGTCGTGACCAGTGCTGCGGCGACTAAGCCAGCGGCGGGACGGCGCACGGCGGGTCTCTGTATCCCCGGTGGGGTCATCGCCAGAGGTATCCGCCCCGCCGCTGGTGTCACCATCTTCACTGCCACTAGAGGTTTCCTCATTGCCCTCATCTCCGGAGTCATCCGCCCCGCCGCTGGTGTCATCATCGTCATCCTCGCCAGAGGTATCGCCACCCTCATCGCGGGTGGTATGCTCATCACCGGTGCCAGTAGTCGTGGTATCATCGACGTCGTTCACGGCGCGGCGGATTTCGTCAACACCCCGAGCGCCTATTGTGCGAAGGGCCCTCGAAAGTTGAGCCTTGCGCTTGACTTGCTTGGCTGCACGCGTTTGAGGAAGCGTCATCTTGAGAGCGCGAGCTGCTTTGTTCGCGCCGACGTGGCGACGACCAACCGCTCCAGTAGAGACCCTAAATTGAAGCATTCAATTATGAATGAACCAGCAGTGTGCAAATAGAAGACATACCCAGGAGCACCGGCCATAGCAGAGACGGCGCTGAGGGCCATGGTCACGAAGATCAGGAGAGTAGATTTAGAGAACATTTTAAGATGAAGAGGATGGGTGATGTCGAGGTGAAATAAAACGGCCTGCGTCTAGTAAAGTTGTGAGGAAATCAGAGGAATAGTAAGCGCTGCTGAAGATTCCCAGCCCACGTCCAGTCGTCTTTATACTCTAGACCCATGGCTGGTGGTGGCGAGCCGTGGATAGAGACCATTGGAGCTATCGTTTGTAAACTTGATGTATGGCGATGGAGCGAATGGCTCAGTGCCGTGCAGCGCCTCTAAGATCATCAATACGGTAACGAGTCCGACGTTAGTTCACGACGATCACACGCGCTGATATTGTCGAACCCCTTATCTCGTCCCCATTCAAGCAGCAGACTGGAAAATGCATGGTGTACCTCGACGACGCGCATACACGCGGGACGGATCTCAAGCTTCCCCTACACTGGCACGCTCTGAACGTCTCAAAATCTCCGATGTGATCAAGTGGTGCATGCTCGAGACGTGCGCGGATATCGAACACCATGTCCCTCAATGGGTTCAACTGGGAATTGAATGATGCTCGGTAAAAAGGCTCTTCAGTCTCAATGGGTTCAACTGGGAATCTATTATGATGCTCGGTAAAAAGGCTCTTCAGTTCGAAGAACTCACCGAAGGTAATATCAGAGTGTGTGCCTACAGAACACTTTGGCCGACGAGATGTACGAAGGTGGCACGTCCGGTCGATACATCCGTCGGCATCCCCTCCTCGCTGAGAGGTTGATCATGATGGGATATTATGTTCTCTCGGATTTTCATCTGCTCTGCTTCCAGGAGAAATGACCTCAAACGAGAAGAGACCGGACTTACATATTTATTTTCGAATATTGCTTAATCGTTTGTTGGAGAGAACCAAATATTTTGTTCAGTGTAGTACTACCACTCATGGACTACATACGACACTGGGGACATTGACATCCTAAGGAATGCTAAAAGAACATCATCAGTTAAGAGCAGACACCCCAAAGTTTGACGAGCAGGTAATCACCTTATTCACTAGAGAAACCTGTTACTGCGGCGACTAAGCCAGCGGCGGGACGGCGCACGGCGGGCTTTTGTACTGTCGTCATCTCCAGTGGTATCCTTATCCCCGCCAGTGGTGTCCTTATCCCCGCCAGTGGTGTCATCATCCCCGCCAGTAGTGGTATCGTCGCCTCCACCGGTGGAATCGTCGTCGCCACCGCCAGTGGAATCGTCGTCACCGCCGCCAGTAGAATCGTCGTCACCGCCGCCAGTAGAATCGTCGTCACCACCGCCAGTAGTGGTATCGTCTCCTCCACCAGTGGTATCGTCGTCACCACCGCCAGTGGTGTCATCATCCCCGCCAGTAGTGGTATCGTCGCCTCCACCAGTAGTATCATCATCCCCACCTGTCGTGTCATCATCCCCACCTGTCGTGTCATCATCCCCACCAGTAGTGGTATCGTCTCCGCCACTAGAAGTATCGTCGCCACTAGTGGTATCGTCTCCGGTAGTCGTGTCATCTCCGTCGGCAGTGTCGTCTGTGTCATCACCGCCCATGGCACCTTGTTGGCCTTTAAGTATCTGTATTAGCAAAAACGCCACGCGAAGTGAGAAAGTTGGAGGACTAACCACCACAACCGCAGCAGCAGCATCCTCCTCCTCCGTGTTGACCACCACCGCCAGTAGTCGTGGTATCATCGCCGCCGTCGCTCACGGCGCGGCGGATTTCGTCAACACTCCGAGCGCCTATTGTGCGAAGGGCCCTGGAAAGCTGAGCCTTGCGCTTGGCTTGCTTGGCTGCGCGCTTTTGAGGAAGCGTCATCTTAAGAGCGCGAGCTGCTTTATTCGCGCCGGCGTGGCGACGACCAACCGCTCCATTAGAGACCCTAAATTGAAGGATTCAATTTTGAATGAACTAGCAGGTCGGAAATAGAAAACATACCCAGGAGCACCGGCCATAGCAGAGACGGCGCTGAGGCCATGGTCACGAAGATCAGGAGAGTAGATTTAGAGAACATTTTCCAGATGAAGAGGATGGGTGATGAGGTGAGATAAGACGGCCTGCGTCTGTAGAGTTGTGAGGAATGAGCGCTGCTGAAGATTCCCAGCCCACATCCGGTCGTCTTTATACTCTACACCCATGGCTGGTGTCGGTAGTGGTGAGCCGTGGATAGAGACCATCGGAGCTATCGTTTGGAGACTGAATGCATGACAACGGAGCGAATGGCTTAGTGTCGTGCACGGCGTGCAGCGCCTCCAAGATCATCAATACGGTAACGAGTCCAAGTCGCCATCACCGTTGCTCGTCCGTTATTTTTGACTATGCCAGCGTGTGGAGCCACCCTGTTGCTGGTCTGATGCGCAACATACGCTGAAGCTCGTGGTGACCGTTTGAGTTGAAGAGAGATTGTCACGAGACGACCATTCTTCGAGCTTGATGGTTGATCAAGAATCAAGATGCATTTTGTAAATATAGCCCAAAGTAGTATCTATCTATCTATCTATCGTTTGCTGAATTTAGGTAGGCCAAAGGACAGTCGCAAACCAACCGAAATCAAAAACAAAAATACGATGTAAACGCCAAAACCACCCGCCAGGTTCTTCTGCAAGGTGAGAGAAAACAGCGAAGAGGCTACGGATGGGGCGAATCCACGCGTCCCAGAGTTGGCCATCTGGGCAAAGCCATTCGTCGACCCCAAAGTCTCCCGACTCGTCGCACTCTGGACGATCAAAACATGTACTGCCCCAAACGCCGTGAATATCATCAGATTTAACGCCATGTGCAGCCCCATGAGCGTTATTACACGCCAGTCTATATAGCCCGCCCTCTTAGCAAAGTAACTCTCGAAAGAGAAGGCTGCGAAGGCTGCAAGGAGGAAGGAGCAAGATGTGATAAATGCCCGTCGTGCGCCGAGTTTGCGAATGAGCAGGCTCGTGAGGAAAACTTGCAGGACAGCGTTGGTAATGCCCCAGGCGAACATTATCCACCCGATTTGGTACGGGTTTAGTCCAAGGCCGCCGATAGAAATGGAAGTAGAGTACATCAGGGGCATGAGCACTTCGAACGAAGTGGCGTTGAAGGAGAGGAAGCAGTAGGTAATGACAACGTTGAGGACATTCTTGTTGGCGATCTCGCGGAAAGATGGGGTTCGCGTATGAGCGACTGGCGTCTCCGCTGCCTCCGAACGTCCAGTAGTGCCATAATGCGGATCTGACGCGTTGTCGAGCAGTGGCGCGCTCGCAGCATCTTTTTTAATCTTGGAGATGGATGGATGTGTCTGAAAGTAAGCGGTGTTAGATGTTGTCATGATGTCAAGACACGATCGCACCTCTTTCAACGAAGTAAGCGTTAAGATGAAAATGAGAAACGCGAAAGATCCAGCAACACCACAGGGAAGAAGATATGGATGGTCCTTGAATAACGGTAGCCGACTGAAGATTGGCCACCTGTCTTCTGGATTCGCTAGCAAACCGCCCAAGATTGGACTAAAGTAGGATGAGAGCGCTATTTCGGGAAGCATACAAAATACATACCCCGTCGTTGACCCGACACTCCACACGAACGGTAAAATGGCAAAGGCATCGCCGATGTTGGTCGAATCGGTAATCTGTCAATGTGAACTTTGATGAGGTCGCAGTCCTGAAGCGAGGGACAGAAATACCTCGCCCATGATTGTCTTCGCTACACCTATCGACAGGATCAATCAGCTTTGACTGATGCTGATGAGATCCAGTTATTTTAGACTACTCACCAATGTTGCCATTAAATATACCTTGCAGACAACGAAACAGGACAAGAAACCAGAAGTTTTTCGAAAGCCCGAATCCCACCATGGACAGTGCCAGTCCCAGAGGTCCTAAAAGTAGCACGCGCCGCCGACCGAATACATCTGCAGCGCGTCCCCAGTGGAAAACACTCAAACATTCGGCAATGAAGAATGCTGACTCCTGATAGTGACATAGACGGGCATCAGCGTAGCTCCCACGTTACCCATACCACCTACAATTAGACCTGCATAGTACCCCGTCTTCGTCTCGTCACCTCCAGTAATCCCAGTCCTCCGCACGAATTCCGGTGCGAACGGATAAATGACACTCGCAGTGATCGGTTCAGCCATCTGCACCAAATACACCACAAGAAGCTGGAATGTTGGCAACGGCGTCCGCGGCGCTACTGTCTCCGTGCTCGAGGTCATGGCTCACTACGCCTGGGCTTTTCGTGGTGGGGGTTTGCAACGGAGTCATGTTTTGTAATGGGGGGAAAGGAAGGATTTGCATTATTACTAATGAAAGGCAAGATCCACATGGTCGCTATCTTGTGATCCGTTTCCGGGTAACCCGACGCGTCGCGCCTTGACCACGCCTATTCTGAAGACGTCTAACAAGGAAGAAATTGGGCTGCCAAGATTGCTCGATGATGTTAGGAAACCTTGGTGTACAGCTCACGTTGCTGCAAGGAAAGGGGGAACCAGGAGCCTACCTGAATCCCAGGGCTCAAGATTAATTAAAAGATAGACGAATCCAGAGCCATCCTTACCTGACGAGGGGCGCGCTAACCGCTACTGATATCGGGCGGGTATTAGGATTCTCGGATCCGTATAACTATACGTGTCACTCGAGACTCACACGAAGCTAGAGCGTTAGCTCGCCATCGTCACGCTTAAAGACACCATGATACTTCTAGTGCTGTCCTTAGTACGTCCTAGCCGCCCCAGAGATTTCAGCAAGGACACCGACGTCAATGGAGGTTACGAATAGCCAAAAGCTCACGGAAGATACGCCAAAGTGCCAGAAACGAGTTTATTTGATACAATTCAATAGTGTTAAGACAGTGAGGAGGAATCATGGAATGCTTAAGAGATCGTAATCTTCCTCGGCACCGATATTTGGCCGATATCGATTCAGACGCAGCCTTGGGGAACGTGACAGTCAATACGCCATTCCCCTACGACGCGTCGATCTGTTCCTCCTACAATCACGTCGTCAGCGATCCATCATTCGAAAGGAATGTAACGCCTTGCTTACCTTGACGCCCTGAGAAAGACGTCCTCGAGAACTTTCCAAACTTCCTTCCTTCACAGTATATCGATATCTCTCCGCTTCGCGATCGCTCGAGATCTTGCTCTCGCCGGTAACAGTCAGACGTCCATCGCGAACATCGATGTTCACGTCCTCTTTCTTCAGTCCGGGAAACTCAAACGAGGCGGTGACGACGTTCTTCTCCGCGTCTTCGTGAAGGTCCATTCTAAATAACGTTGTTAGTAAATATGATCGTGATGGATGTGAATAGGAGCCTACCTTGGACGGAAGACACTGGGCGCGGTATTGGTGTTATCATTCTGGATCTGCCGCTGAGGAAACCCAGAGCATTCTCGAAGACGCGATCAAAGAGGTAGTTTGGTTCATAGAAGTAGAGAGACCTTGCAATGTTGTTCGAATGAAGGCAGGCCAGCTGCTCACATACTCGAACATCCTCAGGCTTATGATGTCAAGATTTGTCGAGAAACCGCCGTGCAACTCCACAGAAGCTTCGTTAAAGCTTCCAGGCCAGCTGCCTGCCAGTTGCAGCGCACCTTCCACTCTGGCCTCTCAAAGTTAGCTGCCACGGGGTTTTCCCCCGGTGTCTGCTATAAAGCCAGCCAGTTGATTGTCGATCTATCCACTCCTCGTCTACCACCGCAAGCCTGTCGTCCTATCCACCACCATGTCCGCAAAGACTCACTCTGTCGCGTTGGCGGGCAATGCTTTCATCACGAAGGCGCCGGCGGGTGCTAACGAGGTCATCAACAACAATGGGCTGGCCAACTGGAACAACGCGAACACCATATCTAGCGCGTATTTCCGCATGGCCTCCGCCGGCGCGGCGACGGTCGGGCTGAACGCCTACCTAGCCGGCAGTAACCACAGCTCTGTCAGAGTCACCATCAACGGGAACGCATTCATTGTCCAGCTCGCCGGCACAACCCCCAAAACCTATCCTGTCGGCACCGTCAATGTGGCTGCTCCCGGCTACGTCAAGGTGGATATGCAGGGCGTGACCAAGGACGGTGGCTACTTCGGCGACGTGTCGGGCTTGAGCGTGACCACAACCTCAGCGCTCGCCTACGCCAATGACCCAGCGAATTACTACTGGTCGCGCCGCGGCCCGTCGGTCCACATGACGTACACTGTGCCGACCAACAGCGAATACTTCTACAACGAGGTGACCGTTCCCACCGGCCAGGATGTCGTCGGCTCGTACTTCATGGTCGCGGGCTTTGACGGTGGGTACTCCGGCATCCAGGTCAGAGAAAACGACCGCTGGGTCCTCTTCTCCGTCTGGGACGCAGACAACGGCCAGAAGACCACACTCGTGAGTAAGGGCGCGGGTGTTGTCGACAACAGCTTTGGCGGCGAGGGCACCGGAGGCCAGTCATACCTCGTGTTCAACTGGGTGGCTGGCAACACCTACAAGTTCATCACGCGCATTCGTCCTGATGGTTCGGGCAGCACTCTCTTCTCGGCGTGGTTCTTCGCGCCCGAGTTGAACTCCTGGCGCTACCTCGCCACCTGGAAGCGTCCTTCCACCAACACGTATCAGTCCGGCGTCTACTCCTTCCTAGAGAACTTCCTCGATACCAGAGGCTATAGCGGTCGCCGTGTGCAATACGGTAACCAGTGGGCGCGCAACGTGAATGGCACCTGGTCCGAGGCCACCGCCGGTCGCTTCACCGGTGATGCCACCGCGACCAACGCGCAGCGCATGGATTATGCGGGTGGCCTGGAGAACGGACACTTCTACCTCCGCAACGGCGGCTTCTTCGCTGACTATGTGCCACTCAACCAGAACTTCAACCGCCCGGCTACTGGCCAACAGCCGACGGTCAATGTGAGCACCCTGCCAACCAAGTGAAGTGATCAAAGAGGTAGTTCGGTTCGTAGAAGTAGACACGCATTGCAATGTGGTTGTTGTTTGAATGAAGGCAGGCGCTTTAAACTACCAGTGAGAATACTCGAACATCCCTTTGATGTCGAGATTCGACGAGGAGCGTGAAATCGCGCTTGTGTGAGAACATTCCTGCAAGTTTGGGAATCAGGTCACAGCGTCGGGACTCGGTTGCCTATTTGGGGATTATTGCGGCTTAACACTGATCACCATCCCGCTGATCATGAAACAGTAGATAAATACCAAAAAAATCGAGAAGACGAAAGAAGTCCCGCTCCAGTGGCCTTCGTGCACATGGGCGAGGGCACCGACCGTCGACGAGTATGGCAGCTCCCTATTTCCACCCACGTATCGTACTAGGTTGGTACTAGGTCGATGGACACTGCGAAAAGTCAAAGAAGACAGGGCACAGGAATAGTAATACGGATGCTACCCAAATGTTACCCGCTCGCAGCCTAGTGTTGTTCGAGGAACCCGAGAGTTGGCGTATCTGTCCGCGTCGCGCTTGCTGCAGCACCGTAGAGCAGTGCTGTCCAGACGTTTAGAACTTCTGCTCAACGGGCGCTAGGCACATATTCGCGTAGAGCACTGAGCCTGCGCATTGAGAGTCTTTGACGTCCAATACAAGGCAATCAGGTCCGTTCCAACCCCATTGGTCCAGGAAGGTCCCTAAGAAGCTCGTAATAGGCAGTCCTTATAGCAGATACGAGGCGAATTGAACAGCATACAAACAATGTTGACGATCCCCGTTAAAGTTCAAAAGAGGCGGACGAGCTTGAGGCGTGATGATAGTCGCAAACAAGGCACTATCGTCATGTCGAGGCAGCACAGCCACACGACCGATTTCACCAATTTTTCCCGAGCGACCGATTCGAAGACCGATTTTCTCCGAAGCGACCAATTTGAGGCACGTGACCGGGCACCTCGGTCATCTCGCCCAGCCGAGGGTTCGATTCTCCTTTTCTTTTTTTCTAACCCTAACCCCCCCCCTCCCTATTTTTTTTTTTTAATAAGTCCCTCGAAAATCTTACTGTCTGGTGAGCGCAGGCGCGGCGAATTGTGGCGCACGCACGCGTCCAGGTCTATGTTACCAACATGTATATACTCTATAATGTAATACACGCGTTCCTATTTAATGTAATCAACGCAGCGGGGCACGGCGCTTGTTGGAGAGTCGGTTCGGATATCGGCGCGGCGCGAAATGCTCAAGAGAGCATTCCACATACCGGCGGCGAAATCGGTACCGGAGACGAACGACCAAATGGCGAGTCTTTCTGAACGTTGTAGTCACTAGTCAGAAAGGATACAATCATCCTCAAGCTGCTCGTCGTTTAGGCCGCGGCGCCAAAGTGGGGTGTGGGTTGCGCCACAATTTGAGCACTCGGCCTTGACGCCACCGGGTGCAGTGTTGGCGTTGGCTGACACTTCGAAGCACGTTGTTGGCAGTGGCACCAGGGTTATTACGAGAAGCCGTGCTCGACGTGCGAACGGTGAGAGTGGGACGGCCATTCGCAGTTGGTGTGTTCTCCCACCTGATGGTTACTGAAGAAGGAAGGAGCGATGGTGGTGGGAGTGGGAGCATCCGCAATGGGTGGCACCTTGTCAAGCGGTGACATGAAATTGTCCTCGCTCTGCTGTCATCGGAGTATCTGTTGTCGTTGCCAGAAGAAGAGGAAGAAGAATCCATAGTCATAGATGCGTCAGGTGCTGGACGCTGGTATATTCTTGATGTATGGGTATTTCATAGGATGTACCTGGGGACGGAGAACGAGATCTCGAGTCGACGCCGGGAAAGCAGCTCGTAGAGGGGAAGCTCGATGGTAGGACGAGAAACACTGAAGCCGTCGTTGGAGGTGGTGCGGGTCGTGAGCGTGGGAGTGGCATAGAGCATAGCGGAGGGACCAAAATCGTCGGAGAAAATGTCGGGGAGCCTGAGGGAGCGGCTGTCGCTGGTGGTGATCGTCATGTCATAACGATCGTTTGAGCGACGACCTCGATCCTTGTCGAGTCTGGGAGCGGATGAGTACTCCTGCAAGCGTAGAATAGGGAAAAGAACTTACCAAGCAACAGCTGCATATCCAGTGGAGCTTCCTCGGGCGCGAAGTCAAGTGGAAAAGAGTTTAAAGACGTCTATCCAATACATCGCGGCGAAAGACTGCGGTAACAGTAAGTCGAACAGCTAGGGAGGAAATGAACAAGGCCGACTTACTATGTACTATTAAAACTTTGCGAAATGGGCAAGGAACGCGCCGCGAAGGCAACGTCCCGCACGACGTGCACAACGTCGGCCATAATCTCGATGTCTGTCACAATCGTCAGCGAGAGCCTGACAAAAGAAAGAGCAAGGACAACGTACCTGTACCACATCGAGTCTCCATGCTCGTCGGTACTGTCACGGTTACAAGATTGGAGCAACGTCTCCCGAGGGCATGGGGAGAGCGGTTCATATCTATGGCCAAGGTATTGAATGGTGTAGTACCAGGCGGAGGCGGAGAGGAGAGCTTACTGTCCAAGCTCAAAGCAAGGCGCCGATGGCCGATTCGACGTCTGATAAAAGGGCGTAGAGATATAAGGACAAGATGCAGGGTGAATTCCTTTTGAATATTGTAGTTGGAGAGAGTCCGTCCGTCCTCGAGCTGTTCGCCAGCAAAGATCAACCGCTGCTGTGTCGGGAGGAATACCTTCCTTGTCCTGGATCTTGGCCTAGATGGGAGCATGAGTGGCGCATATCTATCGCATATTGAAAGTGGTTACCTTGACGTTGTCGATAGTGTCAGAAGACCCGAACTCCGCCCAGCCCATGCTCGTTCCTCTGCACGCAGGAAGTCGCGTTTGCGGCGGTGTGTCTTCGCGGAAAAATCTCCCAGCCAACCCGATACGACCCCATCGGTGCCATCTCCGGCGTCGGCGTCTGTTACATTGTGTAGCTCAGCGGCGTCGTCAGCCGTCATCGAGGAATATCTATATCGGCAACCTCGTTGGAGGCTTTACGCCCGGCTCAGCATCTCGGACAGCCTGAGCTTGGATGCCCTATTGCTGGGGGCTTACACTGGGCTGCGTCGTCGGATTGACGGCTTACGCGTTCCGGGATATCAAAGACATTCAAGTCGTAGGAAGGCGATCCGGGAGACAGAGAAAAGAGAGAAGTGTGAGAGTGGGAGGAAGAGTGATGAGCTCTGATCGAGTCGTCTCGAATTTGGCCCATGGGCCAAAATCAAGACGACTCCGATCTGCTGGACAAACAGCGTCAAATAAAGACGCGTTTACCTCCTGCTCTCACTCAACGCGACCGCGTCGTTTGCATGCTCGTCGTGGGAAGACTTCGACTCGTCGTAGAATGTGTCCTCAGGTTGACGCGAAACGGCCCAGAAACGGCTATAGGCCGTTCTCTTCTCTCCTCACCCCACCCAAATCCTATCATCACTGCCAAGCCTGTCGACTTTGACCTCTGAGGCTTGTATACCCCATTTGGAGGTGGATCATTCAGAATCTGCTGTTGGATTGACGCGAAACGGCCCAGAAACGGCTGTAGGCCGTTCTCTACTCTCTCCGCCCCACTCAAATCCTACCATCGCTCCCGAGCCCATCAACTTTGACCTCCGTGACTCGTGTACCTCGTTTCGAGGTCGCGCAAATGGAATCTGTTGTCAGTTGAACGCGAACCGACCCAGAAACGGCCGTAGACCGTTCTCTTCTCTCCCTCTCCCATCCAAATCCTACCATCACTCTCCAGCCTGTCGACTTTGACCTCCGGGGCTCGTGTACCCTATTTCGAGGTCGCGCATTTAGGGTCTGCCGTCAGTCTGACGTGGAACGGCCCAGAAATGGCTGTAGACCATTCTCTTCTCTCCCCTCCCCACCTACTTTCTAGCATTGCCTCAGAGCCCGTCAAATTCGACCTCCAGGGCTCGTATACCCTATTTCAATGTTGCACATTCGAAACCTGTCGTCGTTTTGATGCAAGACGGCTCAGAAACGGCTGCAGACCGTTCTCTTCACCCGACCTAGTTAAACAGTTTTTCCTCGCAGACTTTCTTATCCATTTGGTGCCTCTTCAACGACAACAAATGAGTCGGGATCCGCGCGCTGTTGCCCCTACAGCTGGACTGGCTTTTTGGTACGGCGAAGTCATCTTTCCGTATCTCTCGTTTGCTTATTGTGCTCTAGAATTCGACTCGTCCTTTACTGTAACACTTCCACATCGGGCATTTCCTTTGATCTCTCTGGATTCGGCGACGCCGACTGTTCCAGCCCGCCGTTTTGTCTCGCGCTGGATTTACGAGTTTGTGATCGTTGTCGAATACTCGGTAAGCCCACCTTCATCCATTCTCCGCCTCTCTTGAATGAAATCTCTCTCCATAGTGCCGTCTTATTACTCACCGACCTCCGACCATGTCCTAGAAACAAACTGGAACTACGACAATGACGGCGAGGGCTACGACTTCGAGATGTAAGTAAAAAAAAGGTGTGATTCATAGTCCTGACACCCCGTTCGTTGGCTGACTGCTTGTGCGCCTTGTAGCCTTGAACATTCCCGACCTTGAATGCATGAATGTACGATGAGAAGCGCAAAGCCTGCAGCTTACTCAAGGAAGCTGCGTGCTTGATTCGGTAATCGAGGTCAGTTGGATTGTCCAGCTGTTACATCCATTGACTGACAATTCTCCTCTTCTTCTAAAGTTCAACCTTCCACGATGCACTCACAGTGCCTTGCAATATGAAAACGGCGGTGATATCACCACTACCACGCTGACGCGACGCTTGCGTGCCAACTCAGCATGCTGCACGCGCGGAATCGGATCGAAGTGGCAAAAAGTGCCTCGAGGGGTATTTGCCAAAGTATCACACCCATGGCAGGTGCTGGCGTCAGGTGGCCCTTAAGAGTGAGAATGGGTCGTCGTCGCCCTCGGAAGACTGGCGTTCGCTGCCGCAGTGTACTCCAAGACGGTATTCGGTTCAACTTGTCAAGTCTATAATGACTTTCACGTTCCTGGTCTTGTTCTGCACCGTAGTTTACATTTGCTGAATTGACACTGCTCTCTTGACCAGTCGAGATCGAAATCTTGAAAAGAATTATTCGGTTGGCTACGCGCCGACGGTACATCCATATGTCCTTCAAGCCGGTGCACAAATGTTGACCATGGAGCTGTGTCAAGATATCATTGACGACATTGTGTGAATGAACCTCAACTGGTAAGTCAATGTGTTGTGTACTTGGGTCTTGACTCAATTGTTCATGCTAACAGCCCAGAAGCGGCTACAGACCGTTCTCTTCGCTCCCCTCCCAACGTAGTTTCTAGCATCGCTCCCGAGCCTGTCGGCTTCAACCTCCGAGGTTCGTATACCCCATTTCGAGGTTGCGCATTCGGAATCTGCCGTCAGTTTGACGCAAACCGGCCTACTAGTAGTAATGACTGGACGGTGTTGTGGGCAGGGAGCGGAGAAACTGAAAAGTGCATATCGTCAATGCACTAAGTGCAAGGATGTCGGCGGGTTTATACACCGAATGCGATGACTTGCGATGCAAAGGGTAGAAGAATGGCAAGATGAGAAGGAGCCATGATCGGGCTCTTATCTGGCGGGTTTCGCAGTCACACTAAGGTCGTCGGCAATGAATGATGACTGTTGACGAAATAGATTGCAGGGAGTACATAAAGAAGGGACAACTTGATAGCACGACTCGGCACAAGTCTCATCAAATGTGGTACGGGAAATCGGTGGGCGTCCTAAAATAGAGTCTGCCTCGGTAGGTTTGACGTCCGAATTTGGATCTGCCTCGGTTCAAAAATAGCACCAGAGCGCATCACGGGTGCCTCGATATGACCAATTTTCCGCAAACAAAGACAAAATCGTCACGTGATCCGCAGACGAACATGAAAGGGAATGACGCCACATGCGTCCCAGAGTCAGGGCCACCATAAGCCGGACACAGATACAAGAAACTATATAGCAGGTACAGATAAGCAACAGGTATAAAACTAGTTATATCGATCTACTATGAAGCATTGGTATCATTAGAGTCCAGTCAACGAGGTTCAGTCAGTTCTATACATTGAAGCTACAACGAGATAATCAGCCAATGCAGAAGCAGAGAACCGCTCAGCACGAACCTCAACTCATACAAAGTCTGCAGCCGTCAATCTATGTCCGTTCCCATGAAGCAGTTGACCCATCCGCATCAACGCGAAGTCGTGCCCATTTCTTCTGACCGCTATCAGCTCCCTTAACCAGAGGACCGGGCTGACGACAAACGGGCATTCGGTCTGGAGCGCTCCACGACGGTGTGGTGGAGCCACAAAGCCATCAGATTCTGCTCTCATGTTTCCGCTGGTATCGATACCCAGGAACTGCCGAAGCGCGATATAATCTTCAAAAGACGTTCAATCTGATGATACGAGTCAAAGATCAAAGTAAGCGGACGCGCTTAAGCTTGTGGCGTGAGTATGAGATGATGGTCGCAAACAAACACGAAATCGTCACGTGAGACAATGAAATTCAAAAAAGACTGACGCCACATCAAGACTTACTGAACATAATATATCTAAGTCTCGTACCAAGAGGGAATGCAGGCCGTGAAGCAGGTATATCAGAAGTTGCAGCACAGGGTTCTAAGAGTGACATCCGAAAAACGTACCAACCTTCTTAACAAATATGAGTAGTCGACCTAAACGACTAGCTTTCACCACTTCGGTCGGGACATCTATACCACCCGTTAGACAGTTATACGTGAAAAATGGGGCACTTACCGGCTGATTGGTCTATTGCATCTGGTTCAGATTTCTCAGCCGGCTCTCTTTCACGTTGGAAGGCCGCAGCCAGAGCTTGCATCTGCTGGGGACGTGCATCCGGAAGATACATCATTTCAATCTGTGTGCGTTTCACAATAGCCTCATCAGAAGCCTCGTGATCCTGTTTCTTCCCCCGCGCCGCCATGTCCGCGAACATTTGGCCCATTTTGACTGACACCTCTTTCTCCCAGGCAATGAACTCGTCGCGATCAGGCATTTCGGTGCCAGAGGCATTTGAGACTTTTCGCGGTGTCAGGTCAAGCGCTGCTTCTAAGCGATCTTGAGCAGTTAGCCATGGAGGCGGCGAGGCATCAGCAGCGGGGGAAGACACAGGCTCTGGGATATCTGACAGTACGGAACGAGCGGATCCCTCGTATTCAGAGGACCAATCATCATCGCCTTGGATATCCTCGTCGCCAGATGCGCCGCTCAGCTCTGGGACATTATGGAGTGTTTCGACAACCAGATGATCAGCGGGGTTTGGGTCTGGTCGGGAACCTTTTGGAGTGAAGTACTCGTCGTCAAGCTTCCGAATATCGACTACTTTGTGGCGCACCCTTCGTTTTGCATCAGCTTTCACTCTGCGTGATGTGCTTTAGTACAGGAAAAAATGAGATGGAGAAAGTATACTCAGTATATGCGTCATGCTCTTCCTGAAACTCCCATGGGTTACTGATCTCATCGGGGGATATCTTCTCAAGATCAAAGGTAAATTTGACGAGTGGTGTCTCGTTCAACCAGTCGTCGTACGACGTGCGCGGCTGCAAAGACGAGGTAGAGGCAATGTTGGATGCACCAGGTAGCTCGGAGTCCTCACTTGAAGAGGACTGCACGGATTGTGCGTCATGCTCCGATTCCTGCACCGCCTGGTATGCCGCCTCGATCTCTTGACGCCATTCAGCATCGTGTTCGCTAAGTTCGATAAGATGCATCGCCTCATTTTGGGGAACAAGCTGGTATTGACCATGCTCGCGTACATCACGCGTCGCATATGGGACGCGCACCACGGTTCGTGCAAGAGTAGGATGGAAACAGTCCGGCCATGGCAGAGGCGGGGTGCAATGTACTGCTTCACGTTCGAGAGGATGAGGTGCAGAGCTAGGAAGGATGGGACATGACATCTCAGGTAGCGTGCCCACTCCGGGGCCCGGAACCATGCCTCGGGGCGAGACTAACATGATGGCCAGCGCATAAGGAAAATCCACTACAGGTATGCCGCCCCGCCACTAGGTGAACACTGAGACAGAAGTTTGACGAAGAAGATGGAATGACCGACCTCGACTACACATGCGAGGAATTGCTTGTTCTTCATTTCCTCACATGCTTTGGTGGCTACAGCATCCTGGAAGACAGCAATACTCGCAACGGGGTCGAGTCGAAACACGAAATACTCTCCACAAAGAGGAAGCGACATCGCAGCCTGTGTTTGCAATTCTGAGCAGTAGAGTAGCGAGTCAGAATCAGGCGACTATGTTGATGGTCGTGGTGAAAGAAAGCGTGAGAATTGAGGTGAACACTCAACACCTGTTCAGGTCCGTCCCATTCGGCCATCACCGCTTGATGCCACACCGCAAATATGTAGGTCCAAGGCAAGCATTGTATTTGCTCAACTAACGTCCTTTCCACAGCAACATGGAAAACTCTTCCAGACGCTTGCAGCTGCTCGGCCTCGAATGATTAGTGTGAGGAATGAGTGCTAGCAGATAATGATGATCGACTGCCACTGCTTACCCTAGTACTTTCTTGTCGGCGAAGTCCCAGCGTCCTATCACTGGTATCAGGGCGGTCGACCTGTGTCTTGGTTTAACCATTTCGAGACGCCTTCGATGCCCATGTGCCGGAAGACACATGGCCAAGATGTGGTCTCGTATTCAACAGCACTTCACAGCTATACTCTCTTGTCTTCCCGTCGACCAGTTCATACCAGTGTGCACGTCCCTATTCCGGCTCCTCTTCACATGACGAAAGAAAAGCGTCCTGGTCTGAACAAACGTAGTTCAGGCTCTCGGTCCCAAGCTTGGGATGTCCCCGTTCCTCAGAAATCATCCAATTACGGGCGCGTTTTCAGGGTATCCGAGCCTCTCCTGCTTTCCGTGTATACGATGTTGAACGATGCAGCCACGAAAAGTCTGGGAGTCTGGACAGATTATACCGACGACGGCCTGAAGGCGAAGAATGATCTGGCTCAGTCTTCTGCCCGAATGGTTGAGTCCATGCGGAGGATGACTCTCGCTGCTCAGACGAAGTCACGGCCAGCCCTGTATGTCAAGACGCCATCTACCACACAACAGGGCGGGCATGGGACAGCTCATAGCATCCACCCCATCGGCACGTTCGGGCATGCACGAGAGCTTACTGGTCACCTTCGCGACTTTTCCTTCCCCATTGTTACGCATCCGTCTACTCAGCTGCCACGACCGCCAGAGGATAAGCACCTCTGGGTTCAGACAGTGCCGGTATGGAGACTACCTTCAGCGGACGCCACAAATGCCTGGATAGTAGGACTTCCTATGTTTACACAGAGCGGCTCCGCGCCATCCGTCCCACACATGATAGACGGCAAGCAGGTCCAAGTGTCGAGTCGGATGGCGGGCTCTATCAGGCAACGTAGCTCCAGGCTGTTAGGACTCTTCAGCCAGCTGAGTCGCGAACGAGGAGAAGTTCAATTTATATGCGCATTTGAGAAAGAGCTAGCAAATGGTTATGAGGTAAGACATCGTTTATCTTTTTGGGATAAGACCTATGCTTATAACCTGCCTCTCTGGAGATTCATGTACAATCTTCGTATTGATTCTTCTAGTTAACACTGCTGTAAACAATACCATTGGTGTTCACCATGCGTTTCCCTGTTCGTAATCCTTCGCTCGAGTTGATGCACGGAACGCTAAGACATAAATCTATTACTTACAGACACCGTATTTCACGACTGTATCTAAGTGGTTTACTCAGAGTACTATACTCATAACACGTCAACGTCGACTTCCTCGGAATAGACGTCGTCGTCGTCATGGACCCAACTGAATGGACCGTAACCACTGCTACGCCTTCCTTCCGGCGAACAACCTCAGCGACATGAGAATAGTTATCCTCGCCGATGTAGTTCTCCAAAGGTCGGAGATTGACTGTGAGAGGAGTAGTGGTGTAATCAATGTGGCGCACCAAGGCATGATTGTGCTGCATGTAAGATTGTATGACCATTCGACAGTCATATTCGAGAAAGAAGCGGTCTTGAGACGACAGTGCCCGAATGTTTGCTAAAGAAGAGGATCAATAGGAAGAAGTTCGCATGTGGCATCCTTTGCACCTACTGTTGAAATCATTGCGAATTGAAGCACATTGCCCCCGATGTCGTGCCTTCCAGTCTTGCTTCTGGCAATCGCGTGAGCAGTAGTAAAAAACTGCACATCCAGAACATCTTCTCCATCGGCAAGTCGTATGCTTATGCAGGTTTGGGCACTGTGATAGGAAGGCGTTAAATATTTAGTATTTCTTAACGGCATTACGAAGGAAAACTCACCAATGCGGAATCGCAAATACATCCAGCTGCCTTATCGAACTGACATTTCACTTCTCGCAGATCCTCAAGATGAGTCTCGTATGCTCTCCATTTCTCTGACGCCATCAGATCCCTACAGACGAAAGGCTGCAGCTTTCGTTGGGCCCTCAGCGCGGACGCGAGAACAGAGTAGTGCGTAAGGTAGGGTGCTAAGCCTTCTATCAGGTGGAGCATCAAGTTGCCATACGCAGTCCGGTATGTGTCTTCCACCAACGTAGGGTTATCCGACATCAACTGGTAAGCGCGAACCAGGCAAAAAATCGCCTGATCGTCGAAGACCTGTTTGGCGACCCGATGTCCATAAATCTCGACCAGCTTTTGATGTGGAAAGCACCTCTGACTACGACGTTTACTGACTCGAAAAGGATGGATGATCCTACTTTAAGGACTTTCGAGAGGGATCAAGAACGACGTCGTGTATGATCGTGCGCATCATCTCGCAGGTTCGGTGGAGATGTCCGTGGTCCAACATATAATTAGCAATCTCCATCGTCTCCATGAAAGGCAACATGGCTTGATACAGAGGTCCCATGGACGCCACGATATCATCAAAACTTTTCAAGCCCATGGTTCTCGATGCGTTGATCACGCCGAGTCCAAACCTAACACATGAGTGGAAGGCGTCCGTGAAGAAGCTGTGCTCGTTGTAGATGATATCGGAGAGTTCAAGAGCGTGGCGGGGAGATTGCGCAGCTGTGTATCAACCCCTTCTGGGATGATCTCGTTGATTATATGAAAGCAATGACAGCGGATCTTCCACTGATACTTGGGGCCTTGGGAGGAAAGAAAGAGTTTGTACTCGCAACTCGAGTCTTCCGGCAACGACGAAGAGTAAAGAAGAGCGCTGACGACAGATGATAGAAAGAAGGCGGGTGCGTGATGTTTCTCGTCCCGAATCGCCGCCTTCATTGACGTGAGT
>JADNRX010000274.1:0-74045 GCA_015501595.1 Hymenopellis radicata | reverse complement strand
TTTCGTGCTATCCTGCTTTCGGTCTGCTTTCTGCTTCCGCTGTTGTTCTGTGTTGAAGACTTGCCTGGTGTTACATGCTCGCACCAATTACTTGTACTCTTGGGTTACACTATTCCTGAATCTTCTTAATCTCCTCTTCCTCAATCATACTTGTGATCTCCGCATTGTTAACAAGACTATGTACTTATACCACACATGTACAGCAGAATCTTGTGTTAGTAGCCCTCCAACTTACTGTCTGGTTCCTTAGCTAGCCCCTCATTCGAGTCAGCTAGGCGCATCACTCGCGATCTGGGAGATATGATACCCCCGTCCCAGGTATGTCGATGAACAGAAAGAAAGTAACTGGAAATCTTCGGATGTCGCAGGCGATTGATTGCGTGACAAATTTTATCAAACCGCGTCAACGTAACCTCCTGCCTCTCTTTCAGAAAGCCACTCCCCGCTACAACAAGTCAGCAGGACGTTGAATGATGAAGACGAAGAGAACATACAGGAGTCGACGGCAACCACAAACTTCTCTGTCAACCTGCGGGCCAACTCGGCATCTGAGGGCAAGATTTTCTCATCCTGCAGAATGAACTTGAAGTTAAATAATGCGAAACCACAAAAAACGAACCGGATTCAGAACGGAAAGAACATCGTTGTCGTGAACGACAGAAATCCTGAGGTTCTTGTCCTACGTTTAAGGGGTATCTCAACGACCGGTCCCAAAAAGTATGGGAAGGCCCCACCATGTTATGAATTAGATCACTAACAGCAGCACACGGATGATACGGCTAGCGGTAGCGTCAGCGCGACGAGCCCGATTGAAGTGCAGCGCAGCATGCTCACAGAGACTATATCGCCCACAAGAGGCCGCGATTTCAGCCGGGGTTGTATAGGCCAAGGCAGGGCCTGCCAAAAAGCTTGTCGCCTGCTGATCGGAAGGCACCCCATATTATAGAGGGACGCGTGTAAGCCAATGCGGAAGCCGCGCAGAGCAATACAGCTATCTTGATTCTGAAGTCGTACAGATGTATCGCGGCGCCCACTACTGGTCACGACGTCGACTTCCGTCGCTTTCGTGCAATGTTCGATTCGGAGACCGGTTTTCACGACACCTGCCTCTGCGTCGACGTGCGGCATGACAATCCTTTTCACCAGACGAGAGGCAAGGGTCGGTTTCGCAGAAAAGAAGACGCCGGTAGCCCAGTAAGACGCTTTATCGCAACCCGTGACAAGGCAAAGTTCACCGTTTTGCATATCAAAAGCATCAACGCGCATGAGTTGGTAGTACCAGTGATGACCATGAGCGAGCGCGGCGCGTTGAAGCTTCTTCAGGCCAATCGCTGTGCATTCATAGGAAGAACCGCCAAATGGGAGACAACAATACGCGCCTGCTGTGGCATCGGTAGAGAACTCGAGTCTATCACAGTCGTTTTCCCTTTGGTTTCGATCAGCATCACTGAATGCACTAGATACGTTGTACGCACTCGGTCTTGGGCACAGAGCGGATGTCAAATTTTGCGGTCGCGTCATTAAGTCCGTAGGAGATCCCCGGGCTAGAAAAACGCGACATGTTGACCGTATAATCGACATCCGGCTGCAGAACTACTGGTGCGTAGTCGCTGGGCAACGTTCTCGAATTCCTGGGATCATTTGCAGGCCTAGTCACATTGATTCCAGTGTAAATTATCGCTCCGTATGCGCGATAGACTAGGTCGCCAATCTGGACTCCTTCAAGGGAGAAGACACCGGACTGAATAGGATCTGGCCAACTTGGGGCATAGCCACGGGCGGTGGGATAGAACAAGCGGGCATAATCGCCTTGAATATCCATGCTGAAGGCCATGATGATGATGATGAGATGGTATGAAGCCAAGATGAAGCGTCTAGGTGGCAGCTTCATGCCGAGAATTTTGCCGTGTTCCAGCCGTCCAGTTGTTTCACCCGTCGCTCCTGGCCCGTAATGTCCTTTCTCGACGGATCTTTTGCCGACCACGATCCAGTGAGCGCCACAGAGTTTCATTCGGTCCCAGGAATTTATATAATTGACAACTGAGTAAACACCAATCCAGCCCAGGCATAACAGAACTTCACAAGCAGGAACGTACCACACAGCATAATGTTCAGTTCAAAAAATTGCCCATGCCAGGAAGACCTAAAAGACCAAGGAAATTTTGAGCTAAAGAGAAAGCCATAATCAGTTACATGATGACAAGGCAAAGACAGAAACCCACCACAAAACATAATATTCAAATCAACTCCTCTATTCCTCGCCTGCTCTTCAAGTTTCGCGAGACAATCGGAAGTATCCAATCGACGGTCCACCGACCGCAGAGAGTATCTCATGCACATTCCTGAAAACATCCCCACACTCACCGACTTGAACTCCCGAGCCTGCACCACCTCCAAAATCACCCTCAGAAGTGCGAAACACCCTACATAGTGTTCACCCGCATGTGGCACACCTATGCCATGTAGAGCAATCGCGTCCAGCGCTGGGAGAGACGCTCTATCCCGCAACGCACTGAATATCGCAAGCGGATTGTATGATGGACCCATGAGCATCAAACAGCGCAGTTTCGTGAATTTCGGCTCTTCAATGAGATGCATGACGTGGATGGGCCCCCCTTTCATAGCGATTATCATTTCCAGATCATAGCACGCTGAACGCTGGATGAGAGGAACGATGTGGTCGTCCTCGGCTGATGACTGGACTGTGATGGTCTTGAGCGCAGGCACGGTCATGAGGTCAAGAAGGGGCTGGAGACCGACGTTGGCAAGCTCCAAGTGGGGGAGGATAGCGGGACCTGCATGGCCAGCGGGAGGTGTTATCGTTCCCAGGGTTCCTCTGTCGGCAATCCACTGCTGTGCTTTGAAGACTTTCAGCTGCGGACAGAGATGGGGGATGGAAGTGATGTAGGGAATCATACGGTTCGACGTGATGTGATATCTGAAGAGCCGTAACTGTGCCCACGGAAGTTGGAATGGGATGTCAAAGTCGCACATCACGTCCACGATTTTAGGCGCATCGAGGAAAAGGGTAGATAAATCAACGCCCACACCCTTTTCGGAAAAGTCGTATTGGGATTTGAATTCTCGTTCCAGCTTCTCGAGCCAGATCTCCTCCAGACAATTGAATGGCCCATCTAGCTCGACGAGGAGGATCGCAATTACATTCGTCGGTATACAGAACTTGGCTGATCTCCATCTCCGCGTTTCTTTAGATAGTGCGACAAGGGCAGGTATGATATGTTTAAGAGGAGCGGAGTCGGACGAGGGAAGAAGTGAGCGGAAGGAAAATGTCAAAGGATGCGTCCCACTTCTCTCTAGCGCGAGGGGAAGATAGCTGCATTGTGATAGATGTGCAGACCGAGTGATAGAAAGCGTTATGTTCGCCCACAAGGAGGAGTGGCTGAGGGCGGTCTGCCGCCAGCGTCGTGCGACTCTGGCGAGATTCCACGGAGCGGCAGAATTATCGCCGACAGTATATCCATCGGCACAGAGTATGGCAAAAATATTGAATAAGATGTCGTTTGGGAGGTTCTGCATAGTGGTCATCGACGTAACTGATAGACTAGGATTGTTTACAAGTTGTTTAAGTTCAAGTTCGGATAAGAGGTGCGCCAAACACGGTCAACCTCAGAGCACAGCTTGCCGTACTTAGCTTGTCAACTTTGATTTGCTGCAATGTGCCAGATTTTGTGCATCGAAATCCTCGCATACTCGTGTTTGTGATGGAACAGCTCCGAGTCAGATACAGAAATACGGGACGCCGCTTGCCTTATCATCATGTATCGCTGCTCTTCCTGCGCACCTTCCAAGTGTCCGGTTTCTTGAGTGTCCCGACGCGGCTCATACGGGATGTTGTATTATCTTTCGACTTTAATACATTCATATTTAGCACATCCTCGACAGTCTATGATACGCGACGCGACCCCACTACGGGAACAGTGCAAGTGAATACATTCACTACTGCATAACATGAGCATATCTACATACCATAGCATATAGTACTAAGTCGATCCCCAAGACCGTCAAGTAAGCCGTTCAGAGCTTGCCGAGCGAAGCAGAAGTCACGCTCTGGCCAGCAGCCTTTGCACGCTTGCGCAGCATCTGGGTGGACTTGTTACCACGGAGTCCTCCACCCCACTGCCTGCGCTGCTCCTCGTACTTGTCGGAGAAGTTGGCCTTGGCCGCGCTGACGAGGGTAGCGAGCTCCCGCTGGTCCTCGCTCTTCACATCCTGGAGAGCAACAACGGCGGCAGTCTTCTTGTGGACGACCGTGCCGAGACGGCTTTGCCCTTGACAATAACGTAGGGGACACCCATCTTGCGGCAGAGAGCGGGGAGGAAAACGACGAGCTCGATGGGGTCGACATCGTGGGCGATGACGACGAGGGATGCTTTCTTGGCCTCGATAAGGGCAACGATGTGGTTGAGACCGTATTTGACAAATAAAGGTTCTTGGTCTCCTACACCAGAATGAGAACGAGCAACATCATATCAACAAATGCGCACAAACCTCTTTCTTGTCTTCAGCAGCAGCGGCAGCAGTGGCCGTAAGACGAGCCTTCTTCTCGGCGGTGGTCTCGGGCCGGTACTTGTTCAAAAGCTTGAACAACTGAGTAGCAGTGTTCTTGTCGAGCGTGTGCGTGAACTGGGCGATGGCAGGGGGAACCTTCAGGCGCTGGTTCAGGATAACCTTTTGGCGCTGGAGGCGGACATATTCAGGCCACTTGACGAAACGAGTCAAGTCGGTGGTGTGCTGGACGTCTTGGCCTTTATAACAGTCAATAAACTGTGGCGTATCAATAAATTTAATCTGCTCACCGATACCAAAGTTTTTGGGCTTGGCCTCAAAGAGAGGGTTCTTCTTAGCCTTGGTCGCTTTGCTGGCACCGAAAGGCGCAGCAGCGGGCTTCTTGGCCGATCCGGATTTCGTTTTGGGAGGCTGGTCATTGAGACGAAGCAATCAGTAATCATTCTGATTTTCTTGGGCTTCGGAGCTCTAGCGCCATACATCTCTCGATGCAGGCCCAGCGTATATAGTGCTTCATCGCAAATGCTCAGCAACTATTTCTACATTTGCTGGCGCGGTCTACACTTAAAGTCAATCCTGTGAAAAGGTTATCCAAGTCAATCACTTACCATCCAACTCGTTTCTCGATAATAAACGAGGAGACCGCGTATGCTAGAGCTCCGAGCCGTATAATAGCGGCTGCTCACCATTTTGAGGTTTCTTGACGGTCTTGAGGGAGTCTTGAGGTCGTTGAGGTCGACGAGCAGGAGGACAGACAAAGTTTAGACAGCTGACAAATATTTTCCCACGTCACTTAACACTCCTGCCTGTCAGCTCCCTTCGACGGACCTTTGAGACACTGATATCTGGATTGGTTGATATGTTCCATCACAAACTCGATCGTATGCGAGGATTTAACACAATTGGGTGCATTCGACAGCCACAAGCCAAGTACGGTTTTACGTCGATATTCATCCTGCCGCTTGGCACGAGAAGTGACATGGTGGAGGACTACTTAAAGCACAGTCGAATTTCAGATATATCTAGGAAATAAATGTGCGCGTGCTACCGATATAGATTGTAGACGCGTTCTGACGCGTTTGTCGCGATATTATATTGAGTGAGCGAGCTTTATGGGAGTGAAGGTTGAAGATAGACTGCGGCCTAACGGTTAGAGTGATATATGCATTGGCATCAAGTCGGGTGCGGCTCATACTCACAAAACCCGCTCTTCTTTATTTTATGATCCTGAAGTGTTGGGTCGCGTTGTTTAGTCTCAGAAGCTGTGCTCTGAGGTTGACCGTGTTTGGCGTACTTATCTGACTTGAACTTAAACAACCTTGTCTATGAAGCCTACTATATGCAGCACCTCCAGACGACATCTTGTTTGAAGTTTTCGCCATCCTCAGTGCAGATGGATATACGATTGGCGATAATTCTGCCGCTCCTTGGAATCTTGCCAGAGTCGCACGACGCTGGCGGCAGACCGCCCTCAGCCACTCCTCCTTGTGGGCGAACATAACACTTTCTATCACTCGGTTACACATCTATCACAATGCAGCCATCTTCCCCTCGCGCTGGAGAGGAGCGGACAATACCCTTTGATAATGTCCTTTCGCTCCTCCTTTGATTCCCAGCATGTCATACCTGCCCTTGTCGCTTTATCCAAAGAAGCGCGGAGATGGAAATCAGCCAAGTTCTGTCTGCCGACAAATTTGATCTCGATACTCCTCATCGAGCTACATGGGCCATTCGATTGTCTGGAGGAGATCTCGCTCGAGAAGTTGGAACGAGAATTCAAATATCAATGCGACTTCTCCCAATCGGGCCTGGGCGCTGATTTGTCTACCCTCTTCCTTGATGCGCCTAAACTCGTCGATGTGACGTGCGACTTTGACATCCCATTCGAACTTCCGTGGGCACAGTTACGGCTCTTCAGATATCACATCACGTCGAACCATATGATCCCTTACATCGCTTCCATCCCTCATCTCTGTCCGCAGCTGAACGACGTCAAAGCACAGCAGTGGATCCCCGATGGAGGAACCCGAGGAACGGTAAGACCTCCCGCTGGCCATGACGCGCCCACCGTCCTCCCCCACCTGGAGCTCGCCAACATCGATCTTGAGTAGGGTGGCGGAAGAAAGCCGTTGTTTTTTACGACAGGCCTTTTTTACTGTAAATATGATGTCATTTTACAGGTAAATTACAAGAGCGCCCAAGGGCGGGTGGGCGGATGTAAGTTACCAAAACGGATCACGTGTCCCGCGAGCCAGAACAAAATGAAAATTCTCTAACAACGGCGAACGCGGCCCAGTACTACAGTGGACCAGCGCGTCCTGAGCAGATGGTGGTGGAACGACAGCACTTGTGGCTGTGCAAACCTCCATACACAGGCTTTGGGCTCAGCCGAACCTTCTTCCTCTGTCCCCGCGATAACCCTGTCCGTAGTACCTCCCTAGCCCAACAATCACTGTATCTTCTATGCTCCAGTAGTGTTCCATAAGCTTCTGACATTAATGCACTCGTGTTGGGTCCTGTGGATGCGTGAGAGAGTACCAGGGGCTCCAGAGCGCACCGACGGCGCGCGAAAAAAATGAGCGAGCGGGAGCACGTGATGCTCTGATGACGCGTGTAATTTACGGGTAAGTTACTGTAAAAAATTTGGGCCCTGCGGGCAGCCCCTTGTAAGTTACGGTAAGTTTCTCTCCCAGGTATTTCTTACGCCACCCTAATCTTGAGCCCCTTCTTGACCTCATGACCGTGCCTGCGCTCAAGACCATCGCAGTGCAGTCAGCAGCTGAGGACGACCACATCGTTCCTCTCATCCGGCGTTCAGAGTGCTATGACCTGGAAATGATAATCGCTATAAAACGGCAGGCCATCGATGTCATGCATCTCATCGAAGAGCTGAAATTCACAAAACTGCGCTTTTTGCTGCTCGTCGGTCCATCGTATGACCTGCTTGCGATATTCACCGCCTTACGTGATAAAGCATCTTTACCAGCGCTGGACCGTATTTCTGTGATGGGTAATGGTGTGCCACATGCGGGCGAACATTATGCAGGGTGTTTCACACTTCTAAAGGTGATCCTGGAGGCGGTGCAGGCTCGTGAGCTGAAGGCCGTCGCTGTGGCCATCTTTTCTACAATCTGTATGTGGCACGCTCTGAAGCCGGTTGACCGGCGATTGGATACTTCCGATTGTCTCGCGAAACTTGAAGAGCAGTCGAGGACAAGAGGTGTCGATTTGAATATTATGCTCTGTTGTGAGTTCCTGTTCTTCTTTTGTCGTCCTGTTGTGGATGTTAAAACCTTGTCTTCAGCCCAAAATTTCCTTGGCCTCATAGGTGTTCCTGGCATGGACAATCTCTTTTAACTGATGGCAATTGACCTGGACATTATGCTTCGTGGTACTACATTCCTGTTTCTCAAGTTCTGTTCCAGATTTGGCTACTACCTTTCTTCCAGGTTGAACTTTCCTTAGTTGTTTGACTGTACCTGGGTGGGTTGTATTTGCGTTTACTCAGCTGATAGTTCGAGGACCACTGACCGTGAACTTAACCTTATACGAGCGATCGAGTGTCATTCTTTTCCTACAATGGTCAGTTCATATGTTCAGTTGCACATCATCAACGGCGCGGACATCTCCCTTGACATCGATGACGCGTCACTGTCATTTTTAGAGTTTGTTCAGGTCTCAACGTTGCGTCGCATTTTAGAGCTGGGAACGCGGTCGTCAACATCCGTTCTCTTTACCGAACTCGGGCTTCAGCCATTGCGATGCCGACATCTCATACTCTCCCCGGCATACTTGAAATATTCGGTAGCGCGTCCTCCTACGCATCACGCTTTTCTCGCTCTCCAAGTGTTCGAAGACTTGTCTAACGGGCATCACAGTTTGTTGGTCGCCGACTTGGATCCTGTCATCACATCGTCTTCCACCTAGTACGTGCACTGCCTCTTCTCGAAACCATGACGTCCGATTCCATCGACTACCTCGTGTTAACGGTGCCGGTGAAGGACGACACTCTCGACAACAAAATCGGGGGTTCCACTTCTCTCTACCTACTCCGTGGACAGCCTGATCCCCCGGAAGACGGGCCATCGGTTCATATCGTGACCACTCTGCGCCATTATCTACGATGCTTACTCGTTAGAAACACCGTTTCGCGTTGACTAGGTTGTTGCTCGGACAACATACCCTTCTTGGTGTCCGCTCCGAAACTTCTCAGGCCCTTCTTCTGCAGCAGTCGAATGTGAATGCGGTCTCTCCATTTTCATCACTACAGCGTCAAGCACGGCTGGATCATTTCAGTATAATGAATCAGAACTTGTTTGAAAGACCCAAACGAAGCAGAAGCGTCGTCCCACAACATGGTTGAATAGTGGGTCGCGTTCAGCTCAGAAGCTGTGCTCTGCAATTGGCCATGTTTGGCATACCGTTCACTTGACTTGGAACTTGTAAACAACGTTATCTATCAGTTACATCGATGGCCACTATGCACCTCCCAGACGACATCTGTTCGAAGTGTTCGCCATACTCAGTGCAGGTGGGTACATCGTCGGGGATAATTCCGCCGCCCCGTGGAATCTCGCCAGAGTCTCGCGAAGCTGGCGGCAGACCGCTCTCAGCTCTTCCTCCTTGTGGGCGGAATTCGCGCTTGTGATCAATCAGTCTACAGATCTCTCACGATGCAGCCATCTTCCCCTCGCATTAGAGAGAACCGGAACGCACCCTTTGACATTTTCCTTCTTCTCAGTTCTTCCCTCGTCCGACGACTCCGCTCCTCTTATCGTACCTGCCCTTGTCGCATTATCCAAAGAAACGCGGAGATGGAAATCAATCCATTTCTATATACCGACGAATTTGACCGCAATACTCCTCGTCGAGCTAAATGGGCCATTCGATTGTCTTGAGCAGATCCGGCTCCAGAGGTTGGAACAAGAAGTTGGATCCCAATACGACTTCTCCGAAAAGGGCGTGGGAGTTGATTTGTCTACCCTCTTCCTCGACGCGCCTAAACTCTTCAATTTTACATGCGACTTTGACATCCCATTCCAACTCCCGTGGGCACAGTTGAGGACGTTTAATCTTCACATCACGTCGAACTCTATGATCCCCTATATTGCTTCCACCCCCGTTGCCCACTTTATTCTCCGCCGTCTCGAGGTTGCCCAAATTCATGATGATTTCGAAGTCTTTCTAGACTTCATGACTGTGCCTGCGCTCAAGTACCTCGATGTCAGAAAGTCATCAACTGCGGCCGAGGTTGACCACATCATTCCTCTCATTCGGCGTTCAGAGTGCTACGACTTGGAAACGCTAATCGCTGTAAAACGGGGGCCTATCGACGTCATGCATCTCATCGAAGAGCCGAGATTCACGAACCTGCACTTTTTGCTGCTCCGAGTCGGTCCACCGTTTGACCCGCTTGCGATATTCAGTGCGTTGAGGGATAGGACGTCTCTCCCAGCGCTGGGCACGTTTTATTTGATGGGTATTGGCGAGGCACATGCGGGTGAACACTATGTGGGATGTTTCGCACTTCTGAGGGTGATTTTGGAGGTGGTGCAGGCTCGTGAGCTCAAGGCAGTGACCTTGATTGTGGGTATGGATTCTGATATCTGCATGGGATACCTTCTGCAGCCGGTGGACCGTCTATTAGATACTGCCGATTGTCTCGCGAAACTTGAAGACCAGGCGAACAATAGAGGAGTTGAATTAAATATTATGCTTTGTGGTGAGTTTCTGTCTTCGATGTAGCCAATTATATATGTGACTTTTCTTTAGGTCAAGTTTTTCTTGGTCTCTTGGTCTTGGACATTTCTCGCACGCTTGCTGAACAGTATGCTTTGTAGTACGTCCTGCTTCTGCAGTTCCGTTCCAGATTGCGCTTTTACCTATTTTCCAGGTCAACTTTTCCTTGGTTGTTCGAGTGTCCCCGTTTACTCAGTTGATAGTTCGCTCCCTCTAAGCCTTCGAGTTCTAATCATGTATCGTCCTCGGACCCGGCCATCACTACCTCTACTGCAGAATGCTTCGTTCCTAACATCTGTCAAGACTTCGCCTGAGGAATGGCGACGTCATGAGAAATGTGCGGCAGATTTCGGTAGGCCAAGACCTCGATGAGAAAAATCGTCATTGGCAGTAAGTAGTAGAATTCGTTCAGTACCACCGCCATTGGGTTCGAGTCGACACAACTCAGTCCGAACACATGAATTGGGAAGGTGAAGCCTGACGTGGCTTCCGGCGGCGCACATCTACTGTAGGTTGCGACTTTTGCTGACGTGTGGCTAGTACGAAATGACGAATGCTTCAACTTGGACAGTGCGCTCGTAGAAAGTGCGTTCGCCGTTGTGTTGTGTCGAAGTACGCGTTGTTCATCAGTATTCTAGCAAGATTCACCTCGTTTCGTGCAAGAGGGTCCCAGAACCCTGGCTTTTCCTTGAACTTCGCATTTGTTCGTGATTTGGTTCCCTGATGGTTCCTGAAACGAGCAGTGTGACCAGGGTCGGTGCTAAGAAGATGACTCTTACAGACTCCCATATATACAATCTGTACCTCCTCTGTGGGCCATATGCACCGGGTCCTGGCGGGAAACGCGTCGTTCCGGTTGACGCTGAACCTACCGTATTTCTAAGGTGCGCAGCGAGAACTCAGACCCTTTGACTACTTATCGAATAAGAGATCAGTTCTGCGCAGTCAATCTACCTCTGGGCTGAGCGCTTACATCGTCTTTCTGTGCTTGCTGAAAACTACCGGACTACGGACAATTACTGGAGGCACTTTCGAGTCACTGCTGACGCAGGCCAAATTAGCCACGTCTGCCATTGGGCACTGATGGACGTAGACGCGGCTCCGTAGGGTTCATACAAAAGATACCAATCTTGCGCAGATGAATTGATTGACATTTCAAGTTGCCTCTCTTCAAATTCGCGTCGATGGATCCATACTCTTTCCCTCCAGAATACTCCGTTACACCTCGTTTTGGCGAATCTCGATTGGAGCACAGTCCTTCACGTCGACAGCGTCTTCCTACAGATACATGGTTGAGGACCGTGGGGAACGTCACCGTCGCCTTATCTGAGCAGGAGAAAGATGCTGAGATCCCGCGTTACGGCAGGCGCGGACGCGTTGAAGGTGCGATGCTCCTGGACAATCGTGAGGTAGTGGCCTCCGTCACTGTCAAGGTTTCTATTTTTGTCTCCCTGTTGATCGTGTTTCAATGGTCTGATTCTCTTTCGTAGCTGTTAGGTCGTACGATCTTGTCCAATGGCGAAATCGGGAATCGGACGGTAAATACCGTTGAGCTCGTACAGCTTCTATGGGCTATTAATCAAAATATGGGGACGACGACGTCGGTGGCTCCATGTCCTGGAGCGATCCCATTCTCCCTCAGATTCCCAGAAATGTACCGAGACGACGAGAGCGGAGAACCCAACCTTTTTGCGCTTCCTCCCACATTCAATGGAGAGCATCTGGGTTTTGCCTCCCAATACGTTCTCGTAGTTGAGGTGGTGGACAGACGAAAACCGGCGTTGGGTTTCATTTCAAGAAATAACGTGTTGAGTACACACCTTCTTATCCCCCCCGCCGTTATCTAACGCTCTGATCAGTGTGCGTGTTCCCTCAACTACGAGCCTCGTTCGCGGCCATCTCAGCCCCTCCTGTATCGCCCTCTGTTCCTATCATCGGTAAAGGCGTCACCTGAGGAGTGGAGACAGAATCTGACGGCTGTACGGATACGAGACACCGAGAAGGGAAGAATGGGTGTTATTAATTGTAACGTGGGCTTCTTTCTCTTCAATATGTGTCAATTGGAGCTCACGGACTCCCCAGTTATTCGTCCCGAGCGTTCAAACATTCTCAGTGACAGATCCAATACCGTTCCATGTCCAATTAACGGCGCCGTTGAAATCACTGCAATTGTTCTTTCCACCAGGCGCTTTACCAAAATCACTACCCCCATCTGCTCCGTCCCCTTCGTATTCATCCGTTCCCCCTTCTCCATTTCCACCGGATTCCCCATCTTCAATATGTGTTTATTTGCTACGACAGGTAGTAGTCGAGTTGAACAATAAAACGTTCACACGTTCGACTGTCATTGGGTCGGGGTCCATACGTGCAGTGCCTCCTCCACTGTCGCGTTCACCTCCGAGGCAGGAGGACCACATGGACTGGGAGGGCGAGGTGCGATGTAACAGTAACGTGAAAGTAGGGGGATTCGTTGCAGCGGGTGCCATGGTCAGAGACTACATTGTTGTCGACCTCAAGCCACCGGCCGACTCCCCATTCCTGCCTTCGAGGAATGCTGTGGGGGTTTTGATTGTGACGGACCCGTGGACAGATGATGTTGCATGAATGATGATGAACATCAACTTGGACCCACTTAAGACAGCCTGAGGAGGTCGTATAAGGTATCACCGACACTCTGCAAATCACAAACAATACACGAAACACTGTTGCATGTCCGCCCAGTCTTCTTCAAGCCTTATGTTCGTTTCAGGGTGGCATACGCAAACATTGGTACGATGATTTCTGTGCAGTGGAAGGCTGGAATACTCATCGCGTCAGTCAGAGACGACACGGAGAAGATTAGCACAAGCACGCTCTCTAGAGTGAGAGATCATCCAAACATACTTTTCCTGCTTTCGTTTGAGGGCCCAGAAGGAAGCTGAACGACAGAGAGAACTCGTTTTGGCGGGATTGGATCAGTTTTGATGGGCCGATCAAATTTTCGCTCACGAGCCGATCGCACCACTTAGTAGTCTTTCTTTACGTTGGACGCACTCTATGGCTTTGAACGACTCATCGGAAGGCCGATGACGCCGGGCTGGCCCGTTAACATATGGCTTTGCATGTAACGTTCCATCTTTTCCCCTCCACCACTAACCTCCAGGAGCCACTCGACGCATCGTCGTCCAAGTGCTCATGAAGTTCAGGCTCCGTTTTATCTCTGACTTGCGCCACATGTAAACCAGAGGGCCATCAAAACAGCATCAAAACGATTCGCGCCTAGGAACAAGGTAACCACTTCAATTGGCTGCGTGTTTGATCTCTGTTTATAACTCTATCAAGCCGTCGGGCTCAGCACGGGCTGACAGCCTTGGTAGGAGAATCGCGGATGGAGACCGAGCGCTAGGTTGATGTGCCATGCTTACTGTCCCTGGACGTGTACTTGGGCGTCTAACTAGACCGTTTCATCATATAAATAATGAACCTCCTTGGACCACTTCCACAAATCCCATGGCCTCTTCTTCCCATATTCCATTACATTCGCTCTCATCTGGGGTGAGCACCCACGATTCACGGTCGGGATCCTTACTATCCGACCTACATCACGATACGATTGTCAGGAGCACGCTTCGTTATGACCATGACCAGAGGGACGAAGCCATCGCTCTCCTCCCTCCAATTCCCTATCCATTAGACGCTGACTTTCCAAAGCCCCGGCGGGCGGCGCGCCTCATCTGTCTTCTCGTAGACGACCATCGTTTCGTTTATTCGTCATACATGCACTGCATGCGGTTCTTCTCGCACTGAATCTGTTCATCCTCGCGGTATCAATACGACACTCTGAACACAAGGTTGCGGTATCGATAGATCGTGTATGTGTTCCGCTGCACTGCTGTCCTTTTACAGTCTCACGAACTAGATAGGTCAGCGATGTCGCGAGTTACATATCCGTGGCCTTCCAAGTCTTCTTCACAGCAAGCATTCTCGTTCTGTATCTGTTGTCCAGTTCCGTTGCTGTCGATTCGGCTATCCGACATCGTGAGCGCTCGTGCTATCGTCTCTGTAGCAACTAATTGTTTCCTGTAGCGCGCACAATCGTCGATCTTGATATCCGGTTATACGCCTGGTCTGGCCTGGGATCTTCTATCGCGAACTTGTACTCCCAATTTTCGCGTCTGAAAAGCCTTCCGCTCAGCATCTCGATGGGAATACCGTTGTATTTTATCGCCGGTGAAGTACTGAAAGTTACATCGTCTACTGTCTTGGGTATGCAGGGATCATCATTCAGTAGGATGAATGACTAAAGAACTCGACAGGTGTAGCAGTATACAACTCAACATCCCAGGTGTCTCCTAGCTCGTCCGTGACGAACCACGTCGCGGCGTTCAGCTACCCGGCTTGAGTCATCCCGAGTATGGCCCTTACCAATTGGAGGCCTGCGATGACATGAATCCTGGACACGACCTTGGCTTATGGAGGGTAAGTGTGTAGTTTAGTTCACCGTTGAAATATGTTGCTAAAGGATACAAAGGCCGCCCGAGCTAGCCTTTTCCTACCCACTGTTAACAACACTTTACGCCCCGGCATACAAGGAAGGTTTGTCTTGGACGCCTTAGTGTACCTTCACATTAATAACACGAAATTCCATTAGGATGCTACACGATACACCTCTACATGTAGTCGACGCGTTTGATACAGGTAATCAGTAGCCACGCTCGACATTCGAGTCAGTGCTGATGTATATGAAAACAGTCCATGTAAACAGCACGAGAATGTCTGTTGAATGCTCGCAGGTTGACGACGCGTTCGTCGAATATTTTCTTGTGCCCTCCGGAACAAGTAACAAGTTCTTGCCTACCGGAATTACTGTCGCGTCATGGGAGTATGGAACATTTCCTATTGGGCTGGAAAACACCTCAATTATCAACGCGGACGCGGATGGATACACGGTTCAAAAGCCTAGCACGGATCTCTACAACACAAGCAGCGAATCGTGGCTCAACATTTCGATCCCGACTCAACCGCCGTATTGGCAGTATTACTGGAGCGAGCAGACATCCGGCTTTCCCTTTTCCCAACTGGCGTATACAGGTATCAACGGTGATCGTACGTTGAGTGTCCCCGTATTGTGCGCTGGGCACTAACGGTATATTCTGTCCAGTGGCGTTAACTTTTCAACCATGGGGTTACTCGTATCCCTCGCGCGCGATTGGTGGCGCGATGGGTACGTTTCCCGACATCAACCAGACGGGCATATCGCGCCAAATGGTCTTCGCCGTCTCGAGCACGAACCGGAGCCGGCTTCTCGTGGATGGCGCTGGCAGCCAGGGAAAAGTCCATAACGTGTCACTGGTGTTTGGTGAATGCGCGGCGAACTGCACACAGCTCGATGGGCCAGAGTGTTTCGCCGATGCACGACGTCAAGATCCCGACTCGGACTGTACGGAAACGAGTTACGTGCAGGTCCTCGGGTGTACACTCCGCACGTCTCAGGAAACGCTCGCCATCACGCAGGCGGGGCTGCTCTCCACTGCCGATTCATCCAAGGACAAGGCGTCAGCGGCTCATCCATGGACACCATTTTCATGGGAGGATCCCGACGATAACCCGGATTTCCTGGCTAAAGAATTTCTGACTATGCTTGTCCCCGCGACTTGCGCTACTGTATCGCTGACAGCCGATGCTAATGGAGATGGCGGCGTGCAGTACCGCCAGCATGATACACAGTTTATGAAGGACATGTTGGTCAGCGGGTTGACGGCTAACGGATCCACGGTACAGAATCTCGAGAATACGCTGGAGCTGCTGTCTGCGAGCTACCTCTGGAATGTCGGACAACTGTGCACGTCGCCTCCATACGGAACTGCATATAAAGCATGCAACTCGACGGCCCTCGATGAGAACCCGCAGCGTCTCAACGCGGCAACGTTCGTCACCGCACAGACCAAGGCGCGACTGGAGATTGTCCAGTGGAAGGCGGTGGTCACGGCTATCTGCAGCGTCGTGTTATTTGTCCTGGCGTTTCTGCTTCTCGGGACTACGACGGACCTGCCGAAGGAAAGAGCGCTCAGGGAGTCACGCTTTATAGAGAATGTTATGCTGATGAAGGACTCGATGGTGCCCGATGTTATCGAGACGCCGGGGTCTGCCGAATCAGTCCGACTGAGGTCAGTTCCGTACGCATGAGTATATCTAGAGCTACTACTCACCTCCTTCAGATACGGGCCGAGGCGAACAGGCGATGGGTACAATATAGATGTCACAGGACGATAGGTTAGTAGTCTTGAGGATGTGGTGAAAGCAAGGTTTTCTGCGATGAAACACTTGGTTGTCTACAGTACCACACTGTATATTAAGTATCGATATCCGAATGCGCATTCATTCTGCAAATTAGACGCTTCGACGACCTACGGGCGTACCTATGGTTAGTAGAAGGTTTGAGGGTCATATTAATGCTCATCTCATATAAGACGTTCGCCACCAGTTTTCATCCCCACGAGCGGGAATTGAAGTATCCAAATTGTTCTTAGTCAAGGCAGCTGGCAAGTGCAAACCCTGGGAAAATATTCCCAGATTTGTAAAGTTTGAAATGTTCATTAAACTGGTGCCTCGCCAACCGCCCGACGGCAACTAATATCCTCGTGTTCTTCCTACGTTCAAGTTTTTCCTCTCGTTAAACTCTCCACTCGTTCAGCAACAATGCATCCGCCCTGGTGGTCGCGGTGCTATCGACCGTACTCGCTTCTGTCAAGGCTCAAGGTGTAACATGGTCCGTGCCTCCTTCTCCCGCCGGCAACGTTGCTCAACCTGTCCGTAGCAACGCCACGTCTGCATGCCCCGCATCTGCTCCCTGCTGCAGTAAGAGCTCTTTTTGTTGAAGAAAACTGATGATATCATGATCTACAGGTGAATTTGGTTATTGTGGAAACGATAACGTGAGTGCTGCCAATTCCAGCGACTGCGGGCGCTCACTGTATTGGACTGTTTAGTTCTGCTTAGGCGGATGCAACCCTCTTCATTCCTATTCGCTCACCTCGTGTAGGTCGGCCCCGCTCTGCGAGGATGCTACGGTGTGTACTGAATTTTCCTAAATTTACAGCCATCTGACCCGCCTAGCACACATTTGCGGACAACTCGCGCATCTTGAGCAATTCCACCTACTACGACGGCAATTCCTCAGCTTATGGTTAGCCGCCTCGACTTGTCCATTTCTAAATCTAATCGCGAAATAGACTGGGTTGTTGACAAGGGCTCCATCTTCAACACCAACTCTTCCGGCGGCGAATTAGCTCTTGTTCTCACTGAGGACAACGGCGGGACGCGTTTGTCATCCACCAAATACCTGCATTATGGCACAATCACTGCCAGTCGTACGTCGTGGAGTGCTAGATACTGAAGTCGAACTCACCCCTTGTTCAGTCAAAACGGGTCGCTGGAGCGGTGTCGTTACCGCTTTCATTACCATGAGCGACATCAAAGACGAGATTGACTGGGAGTTCCCCGGAACAGCAACGACCGAGGCGCAAACCAACTACTTCTGGCAGGCTGTCGTCCGTAAGTCGTTTATTACCAACGTCAAACCCATCTCATCGCTTCTCTAGCACTCGATACCCACGGCACGACGGTAAAAGATCTCTCAGATACCTACAGCAACTACCACGACTACACCATCGACTGGCAGCCGGAGGCCCTCACCTTCTCCATCGACGGCAACGTCGTGCGCACCATCCAACAGTCCGACACCGTGCAGGACGGCGTGACCCAGTACCCCAGCACGCCCTCGCGCATTCAGCTCAGCCTCTGGCCCGCCGGCATCAACTCGAGCGCCCCCGGCACCGTGCAGTGGGCGGGCGGCATGATCGACTGGAGCGACCCCGACTATACATCCGCAGGCCACTTTTACGCACTGGTGAAGAGCGTGCAGATCAAGTGCGGCGATCCGCAGACGCCGGGCGAGAATATCACGTCGTATGTGTATGGCACGAACAGCTCGACGGATACGCCCTCGATCACGTTTACTAACGCGTCCACGTTGATTAATGGAGCGGCTGGTGTGTACGGTGAGGCGGTCAAGGTGAATGGCTTCTTGACTGCCGGACTCTTGGTTGCCGCGCTTCTGGCCCAGTTCCTATGACCATTTATACCCATGTTTTGAAATCTTGAAATTATTAATCTGTGCTTTGGTTCAGGCCAAGTCTCGCCACGGGAAAGTTGCTCAGACGCAATCTCAATCGATTTCATCGAAGGGAGAGTGGCCCTTCCCAGATAAAATACAGCGGGCACTAGATACACACGAATTCAGTCTGAATAAGACGGCACGCAGGACACTCAGGCAAAGGGAACCTGACGGAGTGTTAGCCTCGGATTGCGCCACACGTACGCGGCGCCCTCTGACTGTCATCGGAAGGAAGAGGTGAACGATCACGTGGTGCCATTCAGACGACGGTGGATTCAGAATCGACGCTCTCACGCTTAGTCTAAAAGGAACCTTCTTGACAAGACTTCTGTGTCAACATCGCACAGGTGATTTATTTCTTTTGCCTGTCGCCACGAAGCGTCCAAGCCTACCACGCTCCCATCAGTCAGATAAGAACTTAGTTTAAAAAACCGTCTTTTGTGTTGTAGTTAGGTTACTGGTTAGAAAGGATTAATATTCTATTTCAGACTGGTAAGTACTAATTGCGCCACCACCTCCTGAACTATCCGGAGGAGCCCGAAGGCCCGGTGAAGCACATGCATGCCTATCACAGGAATCGCTTCCAGTGCGACGGTAAACCGGTTGAATAGAATACGGACAAATAATGCAGTCTAGCGAACCTTGACTTCGGCACACCTGGAGCGCTATCACCCGAATGACCTACTAGAAAACAAAACGTACTCCCGTCTCCCTTGCAGGTATATACTATATATAACAATCGCAGGGATGATAAATCTAGTACAGCGAGAATGTGGAGTCGGAGGGAATGGATGCGAGTCGGTGGTGAGTGAAGTGCGCCGGCATTGGAAGTACCGGTACGGAGAGGAGCGCGGGAGAAGTCTCGATACCCTCATATAGGACAAGAGCGCGGGAGAAGTCTCAACATACCCTCATATGCGCCGCTTCATGACCATGTTTTTAGTCACGGTGGCGTATGTATGTTGGAATGGAACACGTCAAGTCCTGGCTGCACGCGGGTCCAGGACATGCACCTGCCACCATCGAACGATAGCAAAGCTGCACTGCTCCATGGGTTTCAGGGGGGCGCAACGGAGGCCAAGGACCCAAAAATTATATAAAGGCCCGCCTGGCGATGACCTCCCACCAGGTCCCAACCGACAACTTGTATCTCATCACCTAAATGTCAGTACAGCAGTTGTGTCTCATTCTGCGACATCTCGCTCACAGACGTGCTTTTTTAGACAGCAAGAATTTGAACGCCATGACTATGTTTTCGGCATTCGTACGCACCGCGCTCGTGCTCGTGCTCGTAGCGCAGACCGCGCACGCCTACCAGTGCCGCTGCCTCTCCCCCGAAGGAAACACTGCCAATGCTGTTTCCGAGAGTTGCTGCACCAGGACCGGTGGCCAATGGTTAGGAACCGACTGTAACGTCGGCCCTTCCTTCACTGCGTTCAGTAACTGCTGCGAAGACCCGAACGAGGGCCGCCAGAACTACCATGACGAGTGCTTCAACCTCCCGCTCTAGGTAATGTTGCGCATCACTTGGTGTTCTGTATGTTGACTCGCACACTGTTAGGCTGCACAGAAAGTCAGATAGTCTCGATTAAAGTCAGAGCATGATGAACAGATGATGGAAGGTGTTTCAGTTGTGTACGGGTAGTTGGATTACATTGAGAAATCGAAAATGTCGTTGAAAATCTTCTTCATGGTCACAATGCTTTCGAAAGGTGCGGTCGTCCATATTTTTCCCCAGAACGAGCTGTCATTGGTGAACCAAGTGAGACTAGTCGAACAAATAGATGTCGGCCGCATCGTAATCGACCTGGAAGGAGCGGTCAACATCGCGGCAGACAACGACAACGAAAACCTACCTTAAGAATGTGACACAGTCAACCTTCACACCGTCTACAACTTTCATATCTATGGCGCAGAGCCAAGGAGTTGTCTCGAGGAGTAAGCACCCTGCACAGAGCAAGGCATTCCTAGTCCACGCTGACAGTCGGCGTCTCGACTCGTCATGTCCATCCGCCATTGCAAAGACAG
Source organism: Hymenopellis radicata (assembly GCA_015501595.1). Lineage (NCBI taxonomy): Eukaryota > Fungi > Basidiomycota > Agaricomycetes > Agaricales > Physalacriaceae > Hymenopellis > Hymenopellis radicata. The sequence continues at coordinate 53,596 of JADNRX010000274.1, read as the reverse complement.
GCGGTCAACCGGCGCGTAGCCAAGTCGACGTTCACCGGCACGCAGCCAAGTGAGAGCCCAAGTCCTTGTAAACTGATAATCAAGTCAAGAACAAGGAGAAGACACGAAAGGCGAAGACTTACATTCAAGCAAGGAGCAAGTTCCGTGCGAACAACAGTGAAGGCCTATATCAAGAGAAAAGTCAGTCAGGAACAAGCAAGTCAGAATGAGGGTTGACTTACTCGCAAAGAACGTGATAATCGGCGACGATTGTCTGGGTAATCCAGGATTGAATGAGAGGCTCAAGACCAGCATAAAGATGACTTACTCAAGTAGGTCGATTCAAGTCGGGGGTTTAGGCCGGCTTGTGGTGTGTACCAGAAACGCGCTGAAGACGGGACGCGTTGCACCGTACGAGAGGTCCGAAGGGATCCTTGTTGTCTTGGGTAGCAGTTACCGGCTCGGACGGCGAGTTGTACTGCGCGACAAGTCCTAAAGACTAGGTTCCATGGCGTCCGGGGGAACTAAAAGCGTGAAGACGACACTCAGTAAAGGTATTAAGGTTATGCATGATACACGTACTGTGGACTTCAATGCCATCTCAGTCATTCCTTGTTCGTGGGCCTCGCAAGTGTCTCACTGTGCACGTCCGTGGCCTCCGCAGGTGTTCAAACGTGGGCGCTAGTCGTCTTCGAGGGCGTCTGGGGCACAGTTCAGTAAGGAAACAAAAGGACGGAAGACGGCGTACCGCCGAGGGACAAAAGAGGCTTCAAAGGACGCTAACAGCAGGTAAGTACATGCTGGGTTCGTCGGGAGACAATACCGCACCAAATGCTCGAGGATCCTGTTCAGCAGCGCTGGCGCTATCGACGTAGGCTCCAGAAAGTCGTCCTAGGGCGACATCAAGGCCGCCAACGTCGGAGAGAGCCTGGTCCATGTTCCAAGTCGAAAGTCTGAGAAATGATCAATACCGTTACTGACCAGAATAGAAAAGGAAGACGCACGAGAGTGTTTAGCAGCCATAGAGGTCAGCCTCGACGGTGGCTAGAGGCAAGAGCAAAGTGAGTAAGGGTACGATGATGGTAGTCGGAAGGAAAGGCACATGTCACCACAAACAAGGTCACGCTTATGAACGCGTCGGAAGTTCGATGGCGGTTGCGTCGGCCACGACGTCGAGAGTTCATGTAGAGTAGTGGGAAAGGTATTCGACACGAGGTAGGCATGAATCAGGTGAAGGAGAGGAGAAGAGAAGAGAGAAGAGAAGGAAGAAAGGAAAGGTGGGTGATGATGGACTCGACGAATCCTCGTCGCCTTTTATTCCGTTTCCAAGTCCCGAGTCAAACGTAAAAGTGTTCGGATAAACAAACGCCGTGATGCGAGAGCGCCCGTTGGGGCGAGAACCTTCGGAAGTTGTAAGGAATATTGTGCCGCCACGCGCGGCCGTTTCCAACTTCCTACGCGAATTCGCCTCCCTGAGCACGTAGCGTCGACGTGAATAGCCACTAGATAGACCTTAAAATCATACTACAAGAGTTGTCAGAGCCCATTCAAACCAGTTAAACTAAAATATAGAAACTTACCTCCTGCTGCCAAATGCATTCTTCGTGGTTTCCCGTCGTATTCCAGCCAAGAGTCCATCGTTCAAAGTTCTGCGATCGTTTCAGGGTATAACCCTGAACACCTGATATGAGTCAGATGGAGCCGTTTGAACACGGGGAACTAAGAAAAACTTACAGATCTCATTTCTGGGCGGAGATGCGAACCGCTTCGCAATGCGAAATGAGCGGTTTTTACCGCGGATAAAGGCCGCCGCTTACGTTCTCGCCTAATATCACATGGTTAGGATGAAACTGAAGCGATTGAGCGCTGGAAAAGGTACGAAACTTACTTGTGCAACATTGAATTCGGGTTTATTGTTGATTTCCTTGACGTCTCGCGGAAAAGTTCGCTTTAGAATGCTGGAAATAAATGTCTATTGATATGACACAACAATCCAATAGCGGAGTTAGGCCGGGAAGCGCGTTTTCGCCAAAGTGTCGGCGGGATGGAGGAGGAGCACGACGGTGCACGTCATTTTCCCCGCACCCGCGAGAGTCAAGATAAGATTGTAAGGCCTCCAGACACGTCACAGGGTCCCGGAAATCCTCATGCTATCGATAGTCAGGGTCCTAACCGCCTCGCTGAGGCGTTGACGCGAAAAGTAGGCGAAGCAACGCGTCCAAGAGCTCAAGCACTGTCGGGATTCGCATCACATAAGCCAAAGAGTAACGTCCAAGTAATATTAAGTTGCTGAGAGTTTCCAGAGAGCGGGAGAGTGTGTAGACGAGTTGGTGTAAGCGCCTCAAGATCGGAATGGTCGTGGTTCGCGGTCAAGTTCCACCGATGACTTGGCGCTACTGATCCTGATCTACCACTTCAAAGACAACATTTACACGTCAATTCCGAGAGCGTAGGAGCTCTAGGACGTTGTCTCAGGTCGCTATACCCGCTGGACGTGCGGAGTGAATATGCCGTGTTGAACGCGCAATATCTTCCTTGCGACACCGCGGACATCACGTTCAGGGTTCCAATAATCGGTCGCGAAGGCTTCTGGGTCTCCCTGGAAGGAAGTCTTTGAGAAGTTTTCATTTGGGGTTTGGTACTATTGACTTCTCGTTAACGTTGACATGTGGTCTATCGGCAAAGATGTCGATTTTCCCAATTTTGGTGGACCTCCATCTTTTAGTAGGTGAGTCTACCACTCTTTCTATACTATTATAAGGATATCTACCCTCTCAAACAAGCCAATATTTCGAGGTAGAGACTTTGTGGACAAGTTCAAGCATCACTTTGTGGGGACTAAGTACTGAGCTGACAACTTTGTTCACTTTCGGATACTTTCACGCAGTGGAAATTTGGAGTAAATCGATATATTTGGACTCGTGAGTGTGATATAGAAGAAGATATCTACGAGAATCCGAATTCTACAGCGGCAAACGCGTCCTATTACGCCCATCAACTTCTCCACACAGAATATAGATCGAATTAACCAATGGCAGGCAAGCAAAATGGCGACGCAGTCGCCGTCGCTATCATCTACAAATGAGTCAACGCGGGAAAACGATTAAATCAATTTGGATACACGAACCGTGTTGATCGCAAATCGACGTCCAATCCTGAGCTTCCCGGGTGTGACTGAGGAGGAGAAAGGGCGTCAAGAGTACCAGTAATCAGCGCCAGTATCGCACGGGCCCGCGTGTCCGCCATGTTCGGTCGCATTCAAGTCGAAGTCAAGCGTGGCGCATTTATCCGTTGGTGTCGTTGCCCAAGCAGCAGCGGCGAATAGCCGCTGGTCGCTGCTGCCGTCGTCCTGAATTTGAAGCGGGTCGTTAGCCGATGCAGTCAAGGCTAGGCGGAGAGGCATGCCCAAATGCGTTATTAACTCCGAAGTCAAGGAGATCCAGATCTTGCCATCAAAGCGCGCGATTCACCGAAATTGGTGCAAGCTCCGCGTCCCAAAAGTGGTGCTGTGGAAATCCGTCCTGTGCGTGTCGGAGTAACGTAGCGGCGGCTGCGCCGCCGCGAAAGCAGACCTACTACGACACAATAAAAGTAATGTTGAACGAGCGGGTAACACGTACCCTGCGCAGGTCTAATGTCAAAGTTTTGAATATCGAGTAGTAAGCGAACGGCAAAACACACCGTTGTTCTCAGAAAGAACAGATCCTAGCGGCCGGCCTGACTACGGAAGCATAGTAAGGTCAAACGTGATCGAATCTGAACCACAGAATTTGATGGGAAGTTTCGTTGAACCTGTTGAAATCTTATCAGAAATGCTCTCGAAAATGAGCGGATAATTCTCACCTTGTCCCCAAGAAAAAAGCCCGGCCGGCGAGGCCACATCACGCTGTAGATGGTAACTAATTCGAGTTCAGAAGGCAGAATTCTTCAAGGCGGCGGTTCGAAAGTGTGGCGGCGTCTCGGAGGCGGCTTCGCCGCCTCCTCATTTCTGGAATCCATAAAATGTGAGCGTGATGCAGTAGCCGAGGCCCTGAAAGTGGTCGAGACGCAAATCGAATTAAATCTGATGAGAATCAGAGAAGGAACACACGCACTTTTTGCCGAACTCATAAGCCTGTTCGGCGAGGACAGCAGACGGGGGGAGATAGATCAAGATCTCGAACTCCAGGCCAATTTAACGTCTGTAGGTGACGGTTTGAGGCGGCGGCGAATCCAGTGACGTTCACGTTCTCGACCCCCTTCCGGATGATTCGAATTAACTTTCAAGAACGCTTGAAGAGGAATAGTAACTCACTGAAACTGGAGCAATAAGCCTATTTTCATACTCAAGATAGTCAGACCTGAAGGCTAATGCAGGCCAAAAACAACGCACCTTAGTCGCAAATCCAGAAGCCTGCCCGGCGAGGGCGTGCATGCCGCCAGAGTCATCAAGAATTCCGATATACACGCCCTGGGGCTCCAAACGTCGCAGAAAGCGTCCATTTCGCGGTCGGGCAGACGGCGACGCGTAGATCTGAGTTCGCGAAGGTGGTGGTCAATGTCAAGAAGTTCAACTTCCTCATTTGGCGTCGCTGTGATCGATGTCCTGGTTGACATTGAACCACCACGTCGCTTCTACCCTCGAGGTCTCTGTCGCCTTCGCGTCTCTGAAACTTGGAATGGTCAACTCTATGGGATTATTGGACATGAAATCTGCGGACGACTCACCCGGAACGCGTTTAATTTCACCTTGACGCTGAAGAACATGGAATTTGAGCTTCTGGTCCACAGAGTGGACTGTGACGCACCTCTGCCTTTCTCTGGAGGACCAAACCTGCGAGGTCCCGATTCGCTGCTCCTCTGAATCTGAATATCGTCCTTCTGTGAGTCATTCTTGACGACTAGAGAATGGACGCGCTTGAGCTCGCAAACCGTCTCGAGATGATAAAGTTGAGCTTACCTGTTTCCTTCGTGTCTGATGAGTGATTTTCAGACTTGAAACTGGTGGCGAGTAGATACAAATCTTGCTAGCGAGCGGCGTTGAAGGCTGGGGAGGAGAAAGGCGGAGGGTAGGAAGACGGACGAGATTCTGAAGCTCGTGTTCTCGGCTACGGCTGGTAAGATTATTTTTCCACATTTCGATCATCAACGAATTCACACGTTTCCAAGCCCCGTTTGTCGGATACACTGACCGAATTGTTGTACTTCCTTCTGTGAAATCCAACGCAGTTTTTAGTCAACTTTTTAACGTTGCAGACAACGCTGAAGGATGAACAACTGCGATTCTCTCTTTTGCTGCTGTCGAAACACTCAACGCGCCCGGAATCGGCGAGGTCCGTGATGTGGCGCGCCATCACCCCTGCCAATTTCGAAATATTACGCGCCACGGGTCTCGTCTTCGTCGTCTGTCTTCTGGGGTGACATACGACAATGTAAATATATCTATCAAGAGCGGGAAACCCGCTCTCTCAAACTGTATACTTAAGCGCAGAGTACTGAAGGACGCTAATCCACTGCCGGGAAAATTATTCCGTGAAATTTGTTTGGGATGATGCGGTACGTGACTCCAATTACCTTGGAGCCCGATCAACAAGCGGAGGAAAATTAGCCGACGAGGTATATAAACCTCTTCTCCTCCGTACTTGCGTTTTGTTTCTTCCCACCATGTCGTCTCGCTGCCAGTTACGCGCTACTAGTCCGCCTCAACCTCGACCTTACCTCCACATCCTCTTTGTCCTGGAGCTCGACCATCCCGCGTGATGTTTCTTCAACACTTTTCGGGGCGAGGAGGTGATGACCGCTTTGGGCAGGTCGTGGTGTCCCGTCAAGTACGTCTTTCCTTCTATTGATCCTCAAGCCATTTACTGACGTGTCGCGCCTAGTTCGCCTCCAAATCATTGGGCAGCAGTTCTTGAGGCGACGTCTGCCTGTCGCTTGTCTTGCTGCTGTCGATGTCTATGGAGCCGGAGTTCCGAGTGAGTGTTCCAATGTTTTGTGTGTGTTTAATTCTTACCTTTCGTTCAAGGGGGTTACTCGGGCCTACGGGAGGGACACGAATTCTTGGACTTGTGCCTAACTAACGTTGAGGCATACGACTCGGTCAATCTGCAGCGAGTTGCTGCATCTTCGGGAATGTATCTCATCAGTTTCTTGTTGGTTTACTGACGTGTATCTTCGAAGAGGTCCAAGGAGGCTTTCCTCGCTCGATTTCCACGCGATTACTCAACAATCTTCGCCGATTCCCCGAGTCCCGCGCCACTAGGAATCAACGAGAATGGCGCGACAGTTGTGTGGGACATCAACGAGGTCATTGGTTCTAATCCTAGGCTTATAGACGATATCGGCTCGTGTTGCTGGGAGAATCAAGGCAAGTTTCTGTCTTCTGTTACGAGTCTCACTTGTTTACAGTGCTTGTCACTTCCGACGAGTCGATCCAAGTGAGTTCCACGACGACTCGCTCAAAAGTGGCATCGACGGGAGTCGAACTTGGGAGTCTCCCTTACCGTCGGTCTACAGCTCGGGACGTCGCACCGCCGTCGTCTCTGCTTGAAGTGCGGGTTGATCTCTAGGGTAAGTTTCCCTGTCAGTGGCATCGTCGGGAGTCGAACTTGGAGTATCTGGCGGACTCGTAAAGTGCGGGCGTCGCGAGTCAAACTTGGACTTGTGAGTCTTGAATTGCAGCTCACATTTCTAGCCAACTCGCACCAAGTCCCACTGCTAGTCAGTGGGACTTGGTATTTTTTTTTTCAAAAGTACGTGCCGGGTACGGCAGGGGAAACTATTGTCAATCCGACCACTGACGGTTCCAGGCAGGCGAGAGAGAGTTCCCACAGCGGGGCGGCTTAGTAATCAAGTGGATAGTCGAGTTAACAACAGTTTAGTTTGCTGTACGTAGATATACAATAAGATTCTATTTCTTGAAGACCTTGTCCCGATGCGATGTTGAAACGTTGACCAACCCATCAAAAGAGGCAGCACGCTGCACAGCCACAGATGGCCTTATCATCATCATCAGCACCTTCACGAAGGACTCACGGAAGACGTCTCCCAGGAAGACGACCACTCGAAGACGACCACCCACGACGTCTCCCACGAAGAGACACCCAGGAAGACGACCACTCGAAGACGATCACCCACCCCGACGCGAAGATGACGGGAAAGACCCAAGGCGCGATCGTTGAACGGGAGTACGCCCACCCCAGGCTCAGGTGCGTGCAGACATCCTCGTGTTCTTCCTCTCGTTAAACTCTCCACTCGTTCAGCAACAATGCATCCCGCCTGGTGGTCGCGGTGCTATCGACCGTACTCGCTTCTGTCAAGGCTCAAGGTGTAACATGGTCCGTGCCTCCTTCTCCCGCCGGCAACGTTGCTCAACCTGTCCGTAGCAACGCCACGTCTGCATGCCCCGCATCTGCTCCCTGCTGCAGTAAGAGCTCTTTTTGTTGAAGAAAACTGATGATATCATGATCTACAGGTGAATTTGGTTATTGTGGAAACGATAACGTGAGTGCTGCCAATTCCAGCGACTGCGGGCGCTCACTGTATTGGACTGTTTAGTTCTGCTTAGGCGGATGCAACCCTCTTCATTCCTATTCGCTCACCTCGTGTAGGTCGGCCCCGCTCTGCGAGGATGCTACGGTGTGTACTGAATTTTCCTAAATTTACAGCCATCTGACCCGCCTAGCACACATTTGCGGACAACTCGCGCATCTTGAGCAATTCCACCTACTACGACGGCAATTCCTCAGCTTATGGTTAGCCGCCTCGACTTGTCCATTTCTAAATCTAATCGCGAAATAGACTGGGTTGTTGACAAGGGCTCCATCTTCAACACCAACTCTTCCGGCGGCGAATTAGCTCTTGTTCTCACTGAGGACAACGGCGGGACGCGTTTGTCATCCACCAAATACCTGCATTATGGCACAATCACTGCCAGTCGTACGTCGTGGAGTGCTAGATACTGAAGTCGAACTCACCCCTTGTTCAGTCAAAACGGGTCGCTGGAGCGGTGTCGTTACCGCTTTCATTACCATGAGCGACATCAAAGACGAGATTGACTGGGAGTTCCCCGGAACAGCAACGACCGAGGCGCAAACCAACTACTTCTGGCAGGCTGTCGTCCGTAAGTCGTTTATTACCAACGTCAAACCCATCTCATCGCTTCTCTAGCACTCGATACCCACGGCACGACGGTAAAAGATCTCTCAGATACCTACAGCAACTACCACGACTACACCATCGACTGGCAGCCGGAGGCCCTCACCTTCTCCATCGACGGCAACGTCGTGCGCACCATCCAACAGTCCGACACCGTGCAGGACGGCGTGACCCAGTACCCAGCACGCCCTCGCGCATTCAGCTCAGCTCTGGCCCGCCGGCATCAACTCGAGCGCCCCGGCACCGTGCAGTGGGCGGGCGGCATGATCGACTGGAGCGACCCCGACTATACATCCGCAGGCCACTTTTACGCACTGGTGAAGAGCGTGCAGATCAAGTGCGGCGATCCGCAGACGCCGGGCGAGAATATCACGTCGTATGTGTATGGCACGAACAGCTCGACGGATACGCCCTCGATCACGTTTACTAACGCGTCCACGTTGATTAATGGAGCGGCTGGTGTGTACGGTGAGGCGGTCAAGGTGAATGGCTTCTTGACTGCCGGACTCTTGGTTGCCGCGCTTCTGGCCCAGTTCCTATGACCATTTATACCCATGTTTTGAAATCTTGAAATTATTAATCTGTGCTTTGGTTCAGGCCAAGTCTCGCCACGGGAAAGTTGCTCAGACGCAATCTCAATCGATTTCATCGAAGGGAGAGTGGCCCTTCCCAGATAAAATACAGCGGGCACTAGATACACACGAATTCAGTCTGAATAAGACGGCACGCAGGACACTCAGGCAAAGGGAACCTGACGGAGTGTTAGCCTCGGATTGCGCCACACGTACGCGGCGCCCTCTGACTGTCATCGGAAGGAAGAGGTGAACGATCACGTGGTGCCATTCAGACGACGGTGGATTCAGAATCGACGCTCTCACGCTTAGTCTAAAAGGAACCTTCTTGACAAGACTTCTGTGTCAACATCGCACAGGTGATTTATTTCTTTTGCCTGTCGCCACGAAGCGTCCAAGCCTACCACGCTCCCATCAGTCAGATAAGAACTTAGTTTAAAAAACCGTCTTTTGTGTTGTAGTTAGGTTACTGGTTAGAAAGGATTAATATTCTATTTCAGACTGGTAAGTACTAATTGCGCCACCACCTCCTGAACTATCCGGAGGAGCCCGAAGGCCCGGTGAAGCACATGCATGCCTATCACAGGAATCGCTTCCAGTGCGACGGTAAACCGGTTGAATAGAATACGGACAAATAATGCAGTCTAGCGAACCTTGACTTCGGCACACCTGGAGCGCTATCACCCGAATGACCTACTAGAAAACAAAACGTACTCCCGTCTCCCTTGCAGGTATATACTATATATAACAATCGCAGGGATGATAAATCTAGTACAGCGAGAATGTGGAGTCGGAGGGAATGGATGCGAGTCGGTGGTGAGTGAAGTGCGCCGGCATTGGAAGTACCGGTACGGAGAGGAGCGCGGGAGAAGTCTCGATACCCTCATATAGGACAAGAGCGCGGGAGAAGTCTCAACATACCCTCATATGCGCCGCTTCATGACCATGTTTTTAGTCACGGTGGCGTATGTATGTTGGAATGGAACACGTCAAGTCCTGGCTGCACGCGGGTCCAGGACATGCACCTGCCACCATCGAACGATAGCAAAGCTGCACTGCTCCATGGGTTTCAGGGGGGCGCAACGGAGGCCAAGGACCCAAAAATTATATAAAGGCCCGCCTGGCGATGACCTCCCACCAGGTCCCAACCGACAACTTGTATCTCATCACCTAAATGTCAGTACAGCAGTTGTGTCTCATTCTGCGACATCTCGCTCACAGACGTGCTTTTTTAGACAGCAAGAATTTGAACGCCATGACTATGTTTTCGGCATTCGTACGCACCGCGCTCGTGCTCGTGCTCGTAGCGCAGACCGCGCACGCCTACCAGTGCCGCTGCCTCTCCCCCGAAGGAAACACTGCCAATGCTGTTTCCGAGAGTTGCTGCACCAGGACCGGTGGCCAATGGTTAGGAACCGACTGTAACGTCGGCCCTTCCTTCACTGCGTTCAGTAACTGCTGCGAAGACCCGAACGAGGGCCGCCAGAACTACCATGACGAGTGCTTCAACCTCCCGCTCTAGGTAATGTTGCGCATCACTTGGTGTTCTGTATGTTGACTCGCACACTGTTAGGCTGCACAGAAAGTCAGATAGTCTCGATTAAAGTCAGAGCATGATGAACAGATGATGGAAGGTGTTTCAGTTGTGTACGGGTAGTTGGATTACATTGAGAAATCGAAAATGTCGTTGAAAATCTTCTTCATGGTCACAATGCTTTCGAAAGGTGCGGTCGTCCATATTTTTCCCCAGAACGAGCTGTCATTGGTGAACCAAGTGAGACTAGTCGAACAAATAGATGTCGGCCGCATCGTAATCGACCTGGAAGGAGCGGTCAACATCGCGGCAGACAACGACAACGAAAACCTACCTTAAGAATGTGACACAGTCAACCTTCACACCGTCTACAACTTTCATATCTATGGCGCAGAGCCAAGGAGTTGTCTCGAGGAGTAAGCACCCTGCACAGAGCAAGGCATTCCTAGTCCACGCTGACAGTCGGCGTCTCGACTCGTCATGTCCATCCGCCATTGCAAAGACAGGCGGTCAACCGGCGCGTAGCCAAGTCGACGTTCACCGGCACGCAGCCAAGTGAGAGCCCAAGTCCTTGTAAACTGATAATCAAGTCAAGAACAAGGAGAAGACACGAAAGGCGAAGACTTACATTCAAGCAAGGAGCAAGTTCCGTGCGAACAACAGTGAAGGCCTATATCAAGAGAAAAGTCAGTCAGGAACAAGCAAGTCAGAATGAGGGTTGACTTACTCGCAAAGAACGTGATAATCGGCGACGATTGTCTGGGTAATCCAGGATTGAATGAGAGGCTCAAGACCAGCATAAAGATGACTTACTCAAGTAGGTCGATTCAAGTCGGGGGTTTAGGCCGGCTTGTGGTGTGTACCAGAAACGCGCTGAAGACGGGACGCGTTGCACCGTACGAGAGGTCCGAAGGGATCCTTGTTGTCTTGGGTAGCAGTTACCGGCTCGGACGGCGAGTTGTACTGCGCGACAAGTCCTAAAGACTAGGTTCCATGGCGTCCGGGGGAACTAAAAGCGTGAAGACGACACTCAGTAAAGGTATTAAGGTTATGCATGATACACGTACTGTGGACTTCAATGCCATCTCAGTCATTCCTTGTTCGTGGGCCTCGCAAGTGTCTCACTGTGCACGTCCGTGGCCTCCGCAGGTGTTCAAACGTGGGCGCTAGTCGTCTTCGAGGGCGTCTGGGGCACAGTTCAGTAAGGAAACAAAAGGACGGAAGACGGCGTACCGCCGAGGGACAAAAGAGGCTTCAAAGGACGCTAACAGCAGGTAAGTACATGCTGGGTTCGTCGGGAGACAATACCGCACCAAATGCTCGAGGATCCTGTTCAGCAGCGCTGGCGCTATCGACGTAGGCTCCAGAAAGTCGTCCTAGGGCGACATCAAGGCCGCCAACGTCGGAGAGAGCCTGGTCCATGTTCCAAGTCGAAAGTCTGAGAAATGATCAATACCGTTACTGACCAGAATAGAAAAGGAAGACGCACGAGAGTGTTTAGCAGCCATAGAGGTCAGCCTCGACGGTGGCTAGAGGCAAGAGCAAAGTGAGTAAGGGTACGATGATGGTAGTCGGAAGGAAAGGCACATGTCACCACAAACAAGGTCACGCTTATGAACGCGTCGGAAGTTCGATGGCGGTTGCGTCGGCCACGACGTCGAGAGTTCATGTAGAGTAGTGGGAAAGGTATTCGACACGAGGTAGGCATGAATCAGGTGAAGGAGAGGAGAAGAGAAGAGAGAAGAGAAGGAAGAAAGGAAAGGTGGGTGATGATGGACTCGACGAATCCTCGTCGCCTTTTATTCCGTTTCCAAGTCCCGAGTCAAACGTAAAAGTGTTCGGATAAACAAACGCCGTGATGCGAGAGCGCCCGTTGGGGCGAGAACCTTCGGAAGTTGTAAAGGAATATTGTGCCGCCACGCGCGGCCGTTTCCAACTTCCTACGCGAATTCGCCTCCCTGAGCACGTAGCGTCGACGTGAATAGCCACTAGATAGACCTTAAAATCATACTACAAGAGTTGTCAGAGCCCATTCAAACCAGTTAAACTAAAATATAGAAACTTACCTCCTGCTGCCAAATGCATTCTTCGTGGTTTCCCGTCGTATTCCAGCCAAGAGTCCATCGTTCAAAGTTCTGCGATCGTTTCAGGGTATAACCCTGAACACCTGATATGAGTCAGATGGAGCCGTTTGAACACGGGGAACTAAGAAAACTTACAGATCTCATTTCTGGGCGGAGATGCGAACCGCTTCGCAATGCGAAATGAGCGGTTTTTACCGCGGATAAAGGCCGCCGCTTACGTTCTCGCCTAATATCACATGGTTAGGATGAAACTGAAGCGATTGAGCGCTGGAAAAGGTACGAAACTTACTTGTGCAACATTGAATTCGGGGTTTATTGTTGATTTCCTTGACGTCTCGCGGAAAAGTTCGCTTTAGAATGCTGGAAATAAATGTCTATTGATATGACACAACAATCCAATAGCGGAGTTAGGCCGGGAAGCGCGTTTTCGCAAAGTGTCGGCGGGATGGAGGAGGAGCACGACGGTGCACGTCATTTCCCCGCACCCGCGAGAGTCAAGATAAGATTGTAAGGCCTCCAGACACGTCACAGGGTCCCGGAAATCCTCATGCTATCGATAGTCAGGGTCCTAACCGCCTCGCTGAGGCGTTGACGCGAAAAGTAGGCGAAGCAACGCGTCCAAGAGCTCAAGCACTGTCGGGATTCGCATCACATAAGCCAAAGAGTAACGTCCAAGTAATATTAAGTTGCTGAGAGTTTCCAGAGAGCGGGAGAGTGTGTAGACGAGTTGGTGTAAGCGCCTCAAGATCGGAATGGTCGTGGTTCGCGGTCAAGTTCCACCGATGACTTGGCGCTACCTGATCCTGATCTACCACTTCAAAGACAACATTTACACGTCAATTCCGAGAGCGTAGGAGCTCTAGGACGTTGTCTCAGGTCGCTATACCCGCTGGACGTGCGGAGTGAATATGCCGTGTTGAACGCGCAATATCTTCCTTGCGACACCGCGGACATCACGTTCAGGGTTCTAGTAATCGGTCGCGAAGGCTTCTGGGTCTCCCTGGAAGGAAGCTTTTGAGAAGTTTTCATTTGGGGTTTTGGTACTATTGACTTCTCGTTAACGTTGACATGTGGTCTATCGGCAAAGATGTCGATTTTCCCAATTTTGGTGGACCTCCATCTTTTAGTAGGTGAGTCTACCACTCTTTCTATACTATTATAAGGATATCTACCCTCTCAAACAAGCCAATATTTCGAGGTAGAGACTTTGTGGACAAGTTCAAGCATCACTTTGTGGGGACTAAGTACTGAGCTGACAACTTTGTTCACTTTCGGATACTTTCACGCAGTGGAAATTTGGAGTAAATCGATATATTTGGACTCGTGAGTGTGATATAGAAGAAGATATCTACGAGAATCCGAATTCTACAGCGGCAAACGCGTCCCTATTACGCCCATCAACTTCTCCACACAGAATATAGATCCGAATTAACCAATGGCAGGCAAGCAAAATGGCGACGCAGTCGCCGTCGCTATCATCTACAAATGAGTCAACGCGGGAAAACGATTAAATCAATTTGGATACACGAACCGTGTTGATCGCAAATCGACGTCCAATCCTGAGCTTCCCGGGTGTGACTGAGGAGGAGAAAGGGCGTCAAGAGTACCAGTAATCAGCGCCAGTATCGCACGGGCCCGCGTGTCCGCCATGTTCGGTCGCATTCAAGTCGAAGTCAAGCGTGGCGCATTTATCCGTTGGTGTCGTTGCCCAAGCAGCAGCGGCGAATAGCCGCTGGTCGCTGCTGCCGTCGTCCTGAATTTGAAGCGGGTCGTTAGCCGATGCAGTCAAGGCTAGGCGGAGAGGCATGCCCAAATGCGTTATTAACTCCGAAGTCAAGGAGATCCAGATCTTGCCATCAAAGCGCGCGATTCACCGAAATTGGTGCAAGCTCCGCGTCCCAAAAGTGGTGCTGTGGAAATCCGTCCTGTGCGTGTCGGAGTAACGTAGCGGCGGCTGCGCCGCCGCGAAAGCAGACCTACTACGACACAATAAAAGTAATGTTGAACGAGCGGGTAACACGTACCCTGCGCAGGTCTAATGTCAAAGTTTTGAATATCGAGTAGTAAGCGAACGGCAAAACACACCGTTGTTCTCAGAAAGAACAGATCCTAGCGGCCGGCCTGACTACGGAAGCATAGTAAGGTCAAACGTGATCGAATCTGAACCACAGAATTTGATGGGAAGTTTCGTTGAACCTGTTGAAATCTTATCAGAAATGCTCTCGAAAATGAGCGGATAATTCTCACCTTGTCCCCAAGAAAAAAGCCCGGCCGGCGAGGCCACATCACGCTGTAGATGGTAACTAATTCGAGTTCAGAAGGCAGAATTCTTCAAGGCGGCGGTTCGAAAGTGTGGCGGCGTCTCGGGAGGCGGCTTCGCCGCCTCCTCATTTCTGGAATCCATAAAATGTGAGCGTGATGCAGTAGCCGAGGCCCTGAAAGTGGTCGAGACGCAAATCGAATTAAATCTGATGAGAATCAGAGAAGGAACACACGCACTTTTTGCCGAACTCATAAGCCTGTTCGGCGAGGACAGCAGACGGGGGGAGATAGATCAAGATCTCGAACTCCAGGGCCAATTTAACGTCTGTAGGTGACGGTTTGAGGCGGCGGCGAATCCAGTGACGTTCACGTTCTCGACCCCCTTCCGGATGATTCGAATTAACTTTCAAGAACGCTTGAAGAGGAATAGTAACTCACTGAAACTGGAGCAATAAGCCTATTTTCATACTCAAGATAGTCAGACCTGAAGGCTAATGCAGGCCAAAAACAACGCACCTTAGTCGCAATCCAGAAGCCTGCCCGGCGAGGGCATCCACGCAGCCAAAGTCATCAAGATTTCCGATATGCACGTCCTGGAGATCCAAACGTCGTAGAAAGTGTCCATTTCGCGGTCGGGCAGACGGCGACGCGTAGAATCCTCAAATCCGAGTTCGCGAAGGTGGTGGTCAAGGAAGAAGTTCAACTTCCGCATTGGGCGTTGCTGTGATCGACGTGCTCCTCAACGCTGAACCACCACGTCGATTCTGTCCTCGAGCTCTCTGTCACCTTGGCGTCTCTGAAACTTGGAATGGTCAACTCTATGGGGATTATTGGACATGAAATCTGCGGACGACTCACCCGGAACGCGTTTAATTTCAACCTTGACGCTGAAGAACATGGAATTTGAGCTTCTGGTCCACAGAGTGGACTGTGACGCACCTCTGCCTTTCTCTGGAGGACCAAACCTGCGAGGTCCCGATTCGCTGCTCCTCTGAATCTGAATATCGTCCTTCTGTGAGTCATTCTTGACGACTAGAGAATGGACGCGCTTGAGCTCGCAAACCGTCTCGAGATGATAAAGTTGAGCTTACCTGTTTCCTTCGTGTCTGATGAGTGATTTTCAGACTTGAAACTGGTGGCGAGTAGATACAAATCTTGCTAGCGAGCGGCGTTGAAGGCTGGGGAGGAGAAAGGCGGAGGGTAGGAAGACGGACGAGATTCTGAAGCTCGTGTTCTCGGCTACGGCTGGTAAGATTATTTTTCCACATTTCGATCATCAACGAATTCACACGTTTCCAAGCCCCGTTTGTCGGATACACTGACCGAATTGTTGTACTTCCTTCTGTGAAATCCAACGCAGTTTTTAGTCAACTTTTTAACGTTGCAGACAACGCTGAAGGATGAACAACTGCGATTCTCTCTTTTGCTGCTGTCGAAACACTCAACGCGCCCGGAATCGGCGAGGTCCGTGATGTGGCGCGCCATCACCCCTGCCAATTTCGAAATATTACGCGCCACGGGTCTCGTCTTCGTCGTCTGTCTTCTGGGGTGACATACGACAATGTAAATATATCTATCAAGAGCGGGAAACCCGCTCTCTCAAACTGTATACTTAAGGCGCAGAGTACTGAAGGACGCTAATCCACTGCCGGGAAAATTATTCCGTGAAATTTGTTTGGGATGATGCGGTACGTGACTCCAATTACCTTGGAGCCCGATCAACAAGCGGAGGAAAATTAGCCGACGAGGTATATAAACCTCTTCTCCTCCGTACTTGCGTTTTGTTTCTTCCCACCATGTCGTCTCGCTGCCAGTACGCGCTACTAGTCCGCCGTCAACCTCGACCTTACCTCCACATCCTCTTTGTCCTGGAGCTCGACCATCCCGCGTGATGTTTCTTCAACACTTTTCGGGGCGAGGAGGTGATGACCGCTTTGGGCAGGTCGTGGTGTCCCGTCAAGTACGTCTTTCCTTCTATTGATCCTCAAGCCATTTACTGACGTGTCGCGCCTAGTTCGCCTCCAAATCATTGGGCAGCAGTTCTTGAGGCGACGTCTGCCTGTCGGCTTGTCTTGCTGCTGTCGATGTCTATGGAGCCGGAGTTCCGAGTGAGTGTTCCAATGTTTTGTGTGTGTTTAATTCTTACCTTTCGTTCAAGGGGTTACTCGGGCCTACGGGAGGGACACGAATTCTTGGACTTGTGCCTAACTAACGTTGAGGCATACGACTCGGTCAATCTGCAGCGAGTTGCTGCATCTTCGGGAATGTATCTCATCAGTTTCTTGTTGGTTTACTGACGTGTATCTTCGAAGAGGTCCAAGGAGGCTTTCCTCGCTCGATTTCCACGCGATTACTCAACAATCTTCGCCGATTCCCCGAGTCCCGCGCCACTAGGAATCAACGAGAATGGCGCGACAGTTGTGTGGGACATCAACGAGGTCATTGGTTCTAATCCTAGGCTTATAGACGATATCGGCTCGTGTTGCTGGGAGAATCAAGGCAAGTTTCTGTCTTCTGTTACGAGTCTCACTTGTTTACAGTGCTTGTCACTTCCGACGAGTCGATCCAAGTGAGTTCCACGACGACTCGCTCAAAAGTGGCATCGACGGGAGTCGAACTTGGGAGTCTCCCTTACCGTCGGTCTACAGCTCGGGACGTCGCACCGCCGTCGTCTCTGCTTGAAGTGCGGGTTGATCTCTAGGGTAAGTTTCCCTGTCAGTGGCATCGTCGGGAGTCGAACTTGGAGTATCTGGCGGACTCGTAAAGTGCGGGCGTCGCGAGTCAAACTTGGACTTGTGAGTCTTGAATTGCAGCTCACATTTCTAGCCAACTCGCACCAAGTCCCACTGCTAGTCAGTGGGACTTGGTATTTTTTTTTCAAAAGTACGTGCCGGGTACGGCAGGGGAAACTATTGTCAATCCGACCACTGACGGTTCCAGGCAGGCGAGAGAGAGTTCCCACAGCGGGGCGGCTTAGTAATCAAGTGGATAGTCGAGTTACAACAGTTTAGTTTGCTGTACGTAGATATACAATAAGATTCTATTTCTTGAAGACCTTGTCCCGATGCGATGTTGAAACGTTGACCAACCCATCAAAAGAGGCAGCACGCTGCACAGCCACAGATGGCCTTATCATCATCATCAGCACCTTCACGAAGGACTCACGGAAGACGTCTCCCAGGAAGACGACCACTCGAAGACGACCACCCACGACGTCTCCCACGAAGAGACACCCAGGAAGACGACCACTCGAAGACGATCACCCACCCCGACGCGAAGATGACGGGAAAGACCCAAGGCGCGATCGTTGAACGGGAGTACGCCCACCCCAGGCTCAGGTGCGTGCAGACATCCTCGTGTTCTTCCTCTCGTTAAACTCTCCACTCGTTCAGCAACAATGCATCCCGCCCTGGTGGTCGCGGTGCTATCGACCGTACTCGCTTCTGTCAAGGCTCAAGGTGTAACATGGTCCGTGCCTCCTTCTCCCGCCGGCAACGTTGCTCAACCTGTCCGTAGCAACGCCACGTCTGCATGCCCCGCATCTGCTCCCTGCTGCAGTAAGAGCTCTTTTTGTTGAAGAAAACTGATGATATCATGATCTACAGGTGAATTTGGTTATTGTGGAAACGATAACGTGAGTGCTGCCAATTCCAGCGACTGCGGGCGCTCACTGTATTGGACTGTTTAGTTCTGCTTAGGCGGATGCAACCCTCTTCATTCCTATTCGCTCACCTCGTGTAGGTCGGCCCCGCTCTGCGAGGATGCTACGGTGTGTACTGAATTTTCCTAAATTTACAGCCATCTGACCCGCCCTAGCACACATTTGCGGACAACTCGCGCATCTTGAGCAATTCCACCTACTACGACGGCAATTCCTCAGCTTATGGTTAGCCGCCTCGACTTGTCCATTTCTAAATCTAATCGCGAAATAGACTGGGTTGTTGACAAGGGCTCCATCTTCAACACCAACTCTTCCGGCGGCGAATTAGCTCTTGTTCTCACTGAGGACAACGGCGGGACGCGTTTGTCATCCACCAAATACCTGCATTATGGCACAATCACTGCCAGTCGTACGTCGTGGAGTGCTAGATACTGAAGTCGAACTCACCCCTTGTTCAGTCAAAACGGGTCGCTGGAGCGGTGTCGTTACCGCTTTCATTACCATGAGCGACATCAAAGACGAGATTGACTGGGAGTTCCCCGGAACAGCAACGACCGAGGCGCAAACCAACTACTTCTGGCAGGCTGTCGTCCGTAAGTCGTTTATTACCAACGTCAAACCCATCTCATCGCTTCTCTAGCACTCGATACCCACGGCACGACGGTAAAAGATCTCTCAGATACCTACAGCAACTACCACGACTACACCATCGACTGGCAGCCGGAGGCCCTCACCTTCTCCATCGACGGCAACGTCGTGCGCACCATCCAACAGTCCGACACCGTGCAGGACGGCGTGACCCAGTACCCCAGCACGCCCTCGCGCATTCAGCTCAGCCTCTGGCCCGCCGGCATCAACTCGAGCGCCCCCGGCACCGTGCAGTGGGCGGGCGGCATGATCGACTGGAGCGACCCCGACTATACATCCGCAGGCCACTTTTACGCACTGGTGAAGAGCGTGCAGATCAAGTGCGGCGATCCGCAGACGCCGGGCGAGAATATCACGTCGTATGTGTATGGCACGAACAGCTCGACGGATACCCCCTCGATTACGTTTACTAACGCGTCCACGTTGATTAACGGAGCGGCTGGTGTGTACGGTGTGGCGGTCAAGGTGAATGGCTTCTTGACTGCCGGACTCTTGGTTGCCGCGCTTTTGGCCCAGTTCCTATGACCATTTATACCCATGTTTTGAAATCTTGAAATTATTAATCTGTGCTTTGGTTCAGGCCAAGTCTCGCCACGGGAAAGTTGCTCAGACGCAATCTCAATCGATTACATCGAAGGGAGAGTGGCCCTTCCCAGATAAAATACAGCGGGCACTAGATACACACGAATTCAGTCTGAATAAGACGGCACGCAGGACACTCAGGCAAAGGGAACCTGACGGAGTGTTAGCCTCGGATTGCGCCACACGTACGCGGCGCCCTCTGACTGTCATCGGAAGGAAGAGGTGAACGATCACGTGGTGCCATTCAGACGACGGTGGATTCAGAATCGACGCTCTCACGCTTAGTCTAAAAGAAATCTTCTTGACAAGACTTCTGTGTCAACATAGGTGATTCATTTCTTTTGCATGTCGCCACGAAGACTCCAAGCCTACCACGCTCCCATCAGTCAGATAAGAACTTAGTTTAAAAACCCGTCTTTTGTGTTGTAGTTAGGTTACTGGTTAGAAAGGATTAATATTATATTTCAGACTGGTAAGTACTAATTGCGCCACCACCTCCTGAAATATCCGGAGGAGCCCGAAGGCCCGGTGAAGCACATGCATGCCTATCACAGGAATCGCTTCCAGTGCGACGGTAAACCGGTTGAATAGAATAGGGAGCAATAATGCAGTCTAGCGAACCTTGACTTCGGCACACCTGGACCATGGCATCAAAGCGCTATCACCCGAATGACCTACTAGTACTCACGTCTCCCTTGCACGTATATACTATAAATAACAATCGGAGGGATGAGAAACCTAGTACAGCGAGAATGGTGAGTCGGAGGGAATGGATGCGAGTCGGTGGTGAGTGAAGTGCGCCGGCATTGGAGCTACCGGTACGGACAGGAGCGCGGGAGAAGTCTCGACATACCCTCATATAGGACAAGAGCGCGGGAGAAGTCTGGACATACCCTCATATGCGCCGCTTCATGACCATGTTTTTAGTCACGGTGGCGTATGTATGTTGGAATGGAACACGTCAAGTCCTGGCTGCACGCGGGTCCAGGACATGCACCTGCCACCATCGAACGATAGCAAAGCTGCACTGCTCCATGGGTTTCAGGGGGGCGCAACGGAGGCCAAAATTATATAAAGGCCCGCCTGGCGATGACCTCCCACCAGGTCCCAACCGACAACTTGTATCTCATCACCCAAATGTCAGTCCAGCAGTTCAAGTTGTGTCTCATTCTGCGACATCTCGCTCACAGACGTGTTTTTTTAGACAGCAAGAATTTGAACGCCATGACTATGTTTTCGGCATTCGTACACACCGCGCTCGTGCTCGTGCTCGTAGCGCAGACCGCGCTCGCCTACCAGTGCCGCTGCCTCTCCCCCGAAGGAAACACTGCCAATGCTGTTTCCGAGAGTTGCTGCACCAGGACCGGTGGCCAATGGTTAGGAACCGACTGTAACGTCGGCCCTTCCTTCACTGCGTTCAGTAACTGCTGCGTCGACCCGAACGAGGGCCGCCAGAACTACCATGACGAGTGCTTCAACCTCCCGCTCTAGGTAATGTTGCGCATCACTTGGTGTTCTGTATGTTGACTCGCACGCTGTTAGGCTGTACATAGTCTCGATTAAAGCCAGAGCATGGATGAACAAATGATGGAAGGTGTTTCAGTTGTGTACGGGTAGTTGGATTACATTGAGAAATCGAAAATGTCGTTGAAACTCTTCTTCGTGGTCACAATGCTTTCGAAAGGTGCGGTCATCCATATTTTTCCCGAGAACGAGCTGTCATCGGTGAACCAAGTGAGACTAGTCGAACAAATAGATGTCGGCCGCATCGTAATCGACCTGGAAGGAGCCGTCAACATCGCGGCAGACAACGACAACGAAAGCCTACCCTTAAGAATGTGACACAGTCAACCTTCACACCGTCCACGACTTTCATATCCACGGCGCATAGGCAAGGAGTCGTCTCGAGAGTAAGCACCGGCACAGAGCCAGGCATTCCTAGTCCACGCTGACAGTCGGCGTCTCGACTCGTCACGTCCATCCGCCGTCGCAGAGACAGTCAGCCAACCGGAGCGTAGCCAAGTCAGGTTCACCGCACGCAGCCAAGTGAGAACCCAGTTCGATGTAAACTGATGCTCAAGTCAAGAACGAGGAGAAGACACGAAAGGAGAAGACTTACATTCAAGCGAGGAGCAAGTTCCGGGCGAACAACAGCGAAGGCCTAAATCAAGAGACAAGTCAGTCAAGAACAACAAAGTCAGAACGAGGGTTGACTTACTCGCAAGGAGAGCGATAGTCGTCGACGATTGTCTGGATACTTAATTCAGGATTGAAGGAGATGATGAAAACAAGGATAAGGATGACTTACTCAAGTCAGTCGGTTCAAGTCGGGGCGTTGAGCGGTTATCGAACGCCGGCTTGCGTGTATAAGAAACGCGCTGAAGACGGCAGGCGTTGCACCGTACGAGAGGTCCGAAGGGTTCCTTGTTGTCTTGGGTAGTACTAGCAGCATCGAATTTGTTACCGGCTCGGACGGCGAGTCGTACTGCAGGACTGGTCTCAAAGATTGGGTTGGCGTCCAGGGGAACTAAAGAGTGAAGACGACACTCAGTAAAGGTATTAAGGTTATGCATGATATACGTACTGTGGACTTCAATGCCGTCTCAGCCATTCCTTGGCCTCCCAAGTATCTCACTGTGCCCTCCTTGGTCTCCGCAGGTGTTCAAACGTGGGCGCTAGTCGTCTTCGAGGGCGTCTGGGGAACCGTTCAGTAAGGAAACAAAGGACGGAAGACGGCGTACCGCCGAGGGACAAAAGAGGCTTCAAAGGACCTAACAGCAGGTAAGTACAAGTTCGGTTCGTCGGGAGACAATACCGCACCAAATGGTTGAGGATACTGCTCAGCAGCGCTGGCGCTATCGAGGGAGGCTCCAGCGAGTCGTCCTAGAGCAACGTCAAGACCGCTAACGTCGAAGAGGTCCCGGTTTGCGACCAAAGTCGAAAGTCTGTGAAATGATCAGCACCGTCGTTGACCAGAATAGTAAAGAAAGGAATACCAGAGTGTTTGATATGCCATGGAGGACGGCGTCGACGGTGGCTAGAGGCAAGAGCAAAGTGAGTGAGGGTACGATGATGGTGGTCGGAAGGAAAGGCACATGTCACCACAAACAAGGTCACGCTTATGAACGCGTCGGAAGCTCGATGGCGGTCGCGTCGGCCACGACGTCGAGAGTACATGTAGAGTAGTGGGAAAAGTATTCGACACGAGGTAGGCATGAATCAAGTGGAGGAGAGGAGAAGAGAAGAGAGAAGAGAAGGAAGAAAGGAAAAGTGGGTGATGATGGGACTTGACGAATCCGGATTATTCTAATGAGAAGCCCGGGTTTTGCAGAACAACCTGGGCTGTATTTTACTTACAAGGCAAATTGTGATGGAAGAGCGAGGATTTCCCAGGCGGCACAATTAAAACTCTGCTCGGCACTGGTTCCAGGCACTGACAGTGAGGCGCCGATCCTTCCCCCTTTGCCATAACGCGACCCCGGCTTGATGTCGCCGCCTCGCGGTAGCTTCCCACAGCTGTAACTCTACAGACTGCGCTTCCACTACGCAGCCAGAACGAGTCAGTAAATCTTTGGGGCCATCGGAACATAAGGAACGGAACGTTTGGTGGGAACCGCGACAGTTACGATGGGGTTGTGAAGAATGCAACGGTTTTGAGCATCTGCATGAACGCTACGAGAGGACGATAAGCGATAGTTGTAAGCACCTTATCACAACGCGACCCACACCATGCAGCGAGACGCGAATCGCGCCACACACTCCATACGAAGCACCAATGCTGCTCAAGCTGAAGCCGAGCCATTGCCCAAGGTCTTCGACTCGAAGTTGTGTACTCGGCATCTTGACTGCCGAGAGACACTGGCGATGGGCGGATCATGAGTCTGCCGAAGCAAATATCCCTGCTTCGCGTTAGACTGACGAAAAGCATCCCGGGTTGTTCTGTAAAGCCCGGGCTTCCCATTAGAATCATCCGGATGCAGTAGGCAAGTCCCTGAAAGTGCGAGATGCAAATCAACACGTTGAATGTGATGAAAATTAGACATGAAGTTGAATCGAAATTTACACACTTTTCGTCCACACTCGGAAGCCTGTCCGGCGAGGACAGTAGACGGGGTAGACAGATCTAGATCTCGTGGTCCAGGGCCAATTTAACGTCTCTGAGTGGTGTTTCGAGGCGGCGGCGAATCCGACAATGTCACAATCCAAAGGCGAGGCCTCTATGCTGTCCAAAGTATTCGCAGATCTGTCGTGAGGTTTCTGGCGCGTTTTATCAGAGGAGGAAGTCGATTTTGTCGTCCCTCGAAGGTGCTGACGCGTCGAAAGTGAAGATCCAAGTCGGAGGTCATCGTGGTTCAAGTGCAAGGCTGAACTTCCTTATTCGGCGTCGCTGTGATCGACGTCCTCCTCAATGCGAGTATATACACAATACGTACTATTAGTTATTATGTACATTGACTGAAATGTGTAAAATGACTGAAATCGGGGAGACAGGGCTTCGGCGGGATCCCGATAACTGAAATTGGTACAGCACCTCCCGACGCACTGTTCGGGCTGATCCAGTGAGCGGAAATGCCTGAACCAAGTGCTGGGGAGACCCCAGACCCCCGAGAAGATATATTCCCACCACCCGAACCCCGAACCCGAACCCCTAACCCCGAGAACTTAGGCTTCGGTTCCCGAAGCCTAAGTGTAGGGCGCGCTAGCGCGCGCCGAAGCGTCACCAACCTACCCTAACCTCCCGCCTAACCAACCTAACCCAATCCTAACCGGAATACATCAATCACCACAAACTGCGCCACATCATCGGGGACCCTTCGTCCTACAAATAAGGAAATAGCGGGTCGGGCGCACCTATCGTTCCAATTCTAGTCATTCTGTACAAGGGGACCGATTTTAGTTGTTTTTTATCGAAAAAATTGCAAACACAGCATAATAACTGAAAACGGTACCGAATTCAGTCGTTAACAAATAACTAATAGTACGGTTTTTGTCATCCCTCCCTCAATGCTGAACCATCACGTCCGCTCAGACGCTGAGGTCTCCGAACCCACGGCGGCCTTGAACCTGTGTAATATCAACGTCCTGGGCCTATTGAACACGAAATCTGCGAACGACTCACCGGGAACGCGTTGAAATCCAACTTCGACGCTTAAGACGATGTTTTTGAGCTTTTTGTCGACGAAGGGGACTGCGTCGCACCTCTGCCTTTCTCTGGATGGCCAAGCCACTGAATTTTAGACTATCTGCTGCTCTGAACACCTTGCTGAACTACCCGCGACGCGTTGGAATCCTGGACACTGTTGAAAATGACATTTCTCGGCGTTCTTCTCCTGGACTGCGACACACCTGTACTCTTTCCCAGACGACCTGAAGCTGAATCTTCTGCCGCTTCAGAGCCAGAATCCTCTTGCGGTTCTCGACGACTTGTTTGAGGTGAACTGCGCAGCATACTGAATTCGCGAACGGTCTCAAGATGACCAGCGAAGACTCACCGTTCCTATCACATCTTCGGCGGGTATATCTCTCCGCCCGAAAATGTTGTTGCATCTGTAGAAGGTCAGCAGCTCACTGCGCTGAAACTTGAAAGTCGGGGACCTGTGACGGTGTACTGGTTGGGACGGAGAGGTGCTGGAGCCGACTCTGCCTAGCGGGGAGGTAAGACCATTTTTCCAGTTGCCGATCATCAAAATTTACGGGTTTCTAGTCGCCGTTTGTGCAACACGATGTGCTTACTGAACTTTACAATTCTAATTCGATTCCCGTTATGTTGGCACGATTCTCATCGACTTGCTGAAGGATACTGCACTACGTTTTTAAATGCTGACACTTTCAATATGCGAGGTACGCAATGTGGCGCCGTAACAAGCCTGCAAACTTCGAAATATTACGCCTCACAGGAAAGAAGCTCTCTTGGCGGCACAAACATCTTCTCGAGCTACGATGATGTAAATACGAATCGCGAGCAGGAAACCCGCTCTCTCGAAATGTATACTTAACATTTAGAACAGCTGAGGAAACTGGATTCACCGCCGGGAAAATCACTCCGCGCAATTTGTTTGAAATGATGCGGTATGTCACGACTCTAATTACCATGGAGCCCGATCAGCAAACAGAGGATAATTA
This sequence comes from Hymenopellis radicata, assembly GCA_015501595.1. NCBI lineage: Eukaryota > Fungi > Basidiomycota > Agaricomycetes > Agaricales > Physalacriaceae > Hymenopellis > Hymenopellis radicata. The sequence continues at coordinate 28,015 of JADNRX010000274.1, read as the reverse complement.
GCCGAGAAGGTATATAAGTGTCTCCTCCTCCGCCTTGTCTCTTCCTTCCTCCCACCATGTCGTCTCGCTGCCAGTTCTTGCTGCTACTGTGCCGTCAACCTCGACCTTGCCTTGGCCTCCTCTTCATCCCTGGAGCTCGACCATCCCGCGTGATGCGTCTTCAACACTCTTCGCAGCGAGAAGGTGACAGTGACCGCGTTGGGCCGGTCGTGTCTTGATTTAGTATGCCGTCAAGTACGTCTTTCTTTCTATTGATCCTCAAGGCATTACCGACGTGTCGCGCCTAGTTCGCCTGCAAGTCATTGGGCAGCAATTCTTGAGGCGACGTCTGCCTGTCGGCTTGTCTTGCTGCTGTCGATGTCTACGGAATACAGTGGGCACTAGATACACAAGAGTTCAGTCTACATAAGAGGGCAGGTAGGACACGGGAACCTCGCGTTCTCTACGATTGGTGACGTAGCGGACGTAACCTGTCGGATCTACCCAGCTTTGAGCTGTATGTCGCTCTCTGAGTTAGGCTCGGATTGCGCTACACGTACGCGGCGCCCTCTGACTGTCATCGGAAGGAAGAGATGAACGATCACGTGGTGCCATTCAGACGACGGTGGATTCAGAATCGACGCCCTCACGCTTAGTCTAAAATAAAATCTTCTTGACAAGCCTTCTGTGTCAACATCGCACAGGTGATTTATTTCTTTTGCATGTCGCCACGAAGCCTCCAAGCCTACCACGCTCCCATCAGTCAGATAAGAACTTAGTTTAAAAACCCGTCTTTTGTGTTGTAGTTAGGTTACTGGTTAGAAAGGATTAATATTATATTTCAGACTGGTAAGTACTAATTGCGCCACCACCTCCTGAAATATCCGGAGGAGCCCGAAGGCCCGGTGAAGCACATGCATGCCTATCACAGGAATCGCTTCCAGTGCGACGGTAAACCGGTTGAATAGAATAGGGAGCAATAATGCAGTCTAGCGAACCTTGACTTCGGCACACCTGGACCATGGCATCAAAGCGCTATCACCCGAATGACCTACTAGTACTCACGTCTCCCTTGCACGTATATACTATAAATAACAATCGCAGGGATGATAAATCTAGTACAGCGAGAATGGTGAGTCGGAGGGAATGGATGCGAGTCGGTGGTGAGTGAAGTGCGCCGGCATTGGAGCTACCGGTACGGACAGGAGCGCGGGAGAAGTCTCGACATACCCTCATATAGGACAAGAGCGCGGGAGAAGTCTCGACCTACCCTCATATGCGCCACTTCATGACCGTGTTTTTAGTCACGGTGGCGTATGTATGTTGGAATGGAACACGTCAAGTCCTGGCTGCACGCGGGTCCAGGACATGCACCTGCCACCATCGAACGATAGCGAAGCTACACTGCTCCATGAACCCATGGGTTTCAGGGGGGCGCAACGGAGGCCAAGGACCCGAAAATTATATAAAGGCCCGCCTGGCGATGACCTCCCACCAAGTCCCAACCGACAACTTGTATCTCATCACCTAAATGTCAGTACAGCTGTTGTGTCTCATTCTGCGACATCTCGCTTACAGACGTGTTTTTTTAGACAGCAAGAATTTGAACGCCATGACTATGTTTTCGGCATTCGTACGCACCGCGCTCGTGCTCGTGCTCGTAGCGCAGAACGCGCTCGCCTACCAGTGCCGCTGCCTCTCCCCCGAAGGAGACACTGCCAATGCTGTTTCCGAGAGTTGCTGCGCCAGGACCGGTGGCGAATGGTTAGGAACCGACTGTAACGTCGGCCCTTCCTTCACTGCGTTCAGTAACTGCTGCGTCGACCCGAACGAGGGCCGCCAGAACTACCATGACCAGTGCTTCAACCTCCCGCTCTAGGTAATGTTGCACATCACTTGGCATTCTGTATGTTGACTTGCACGCTGTTAGGCTGTACATAGTCTCGATTAAAGCCAGAGCATGGATGAACAAATGATGGAAGGTGTTTCAGTTGTGTACGGGTAGTTGGATTACATTGAGAAATCGAAAATGTCGTTGAAAATGTAAGAAAATCTTCTTAATGGTCACAATGCTTTCGAAAGGTGCGGTCGTCCATATTTTTTACGAGAACGAGCTGTCATCGGTGAACCAAGTGAGACTAGTCGAACAAATAGACCATGATACATGTCGACCGCATCGTAATCAATCTGGAAGGAGACGTCAACATCGAGGCAGACAACAACAACGAAAGCCTACCCTTAAGAATGTGACACAGTCAATCCATCAGACCTGCGATAAACCGGGCTCTAACGAGTGCCCTAACCAGCGTATCATCGACAAGGTAACATGCTCCGCTGCTGAACATGATTTTCTCACAAACTTGTACTCCAATTCTCGGAGCTTGAGGGGTTACACAAGGCGAAATTTGATCCTACTAATTGTTGGCGAATTCGGCAATGCAGGCGAGGTAACAATAGGTTGTTCTTAATTACTGAAGATTTATTTCTGCTCCCTGTTAGTTATTCGCGCTGTCAAGGCCTACCCCACACCCATCAAGTCCCGTGAAGAAGCAGCCGCTATAAAAGATATTGGCACGAAGTCCGCCGACAAGGTAGATCGCTTCCACGCCACGATTCGTCCCTTCATTCATATGTGGCACATAGATTTGGGAAATCATTAGCACCGGAGAGCTGAGCCGCATTGAGGTCGAAAACACAGAGGATGTCAAGGTGACACGTATCTTTCAAGGGATATACGGCGTTGGTATGTTGGAGTTCATTTTTGACGTGATTAACCTGGTCACTAATGAATCGTCTAGGCCCATTAACGGCTCTTAAATGGTACTACAGCGGTGCCCGCACCTTGGAAGATGTCAGGCAAGAGAAATACCGCATCAAGTTGTCGGAAGCTCAGCGAATCGGCCTGCATAACTATGATGGTTAGGTCTTTTACAATCCCCGGCGCATTCTGATGACGATCACACCTCGCAGATATCAACTCGCGCATGGCGCGGGACGAAGCAAAGGCTATCTTCGACCTTATCAAGCCCATTGGTATGTGGCGTAGTCTATCATGGCTCCGTACTCAATTATTTTTAGCCCTGGATATCGATCCCAAGCTCTTCGTCGAAATAATGGGCAGTTATCGCAGAGGCAAGGCCGATTGCGGTGATATCGACATCATGATAACAAGGGAGCCTAGTGATGGCAAAACCCATGCTGGTGAGATAGGTTTTCTTGAACACATGAAGATTCCTGAACAGTAGCTAGGTATTCTTGCGAAACTGCTACAGAAACTTCACGACGTCAGAATATTAACTGATGACTTGGCCCTCCCAGAGAACCCATGGGATCTGGAGGCCATCTATCGGGGTCTTTGCCACCTTCCGAAAGATGGCTCGCGAAAGCGCCGCATTGACTTTCTAACAGTGCCTTGGAAATCAAGAGGCGCCGCGCTTTTGTACTACACCGTAAGTAACCAAACAACATTGATCTTGATATCTGCTGACCGGGCGTCATAGGGCGACGACATTGTGAGTATAGAATCCTCGTTATGTCCATGCACTGAACGTATGCTTTCAGTTCAATCGCGCTATGCGGCTGAAGGCCAACCACGCTGGATATTCGTTAAATCAAAAGGGTTTATTCGGGGGGGAGTCATTCGTGATCCCAGTAACCGTACCATCAAACTGGACGCTGGTTTGTGAGAGTTTCTACTTGACTAGGCTTGCTAATGAAGTATCAATCACAGGGATATTACTGGCGTCGGAGACGGAGGAAGAAATCTTTAAGATTCTGAAGGTGCCTTGGCAAGCTCCCCACCAACGCGTCAGGAACTTTTCATGAATCCTGTGATATCTCTCTCGGACGTCGAGAGAGGGAGCGACGGGTAAGATTGGGCTCTGGAGAGGTTGGTGAAGGGTGTCGATTGCCCGCAGATGCGATCGAAGCTTAGGGTAATATTGGTAATACTAGTAACTACTATTTATTCACGACAATGTCATAAAGAATAGGCACAAGGCGCAAGAGGGTCAATTATCCGGTACCGGAGTTGAAGCAACGAGTGTCCCTTCGGACGACGGAGGATCAAAGTCCGAAATGCTTCTCCTCTCAGGAAGAAACTGGCGAGGCTCGTATATGACAGAGACGAGCTCGTTCGCCATTCTAGGCGTATATTCCGTCGCCCGCCATCAATCCTGATCTTTCAACCGCCCGCCTTCCCACCTGTCCCGCCACACTTACTCTACTTCCCGCAGTGGCATGCCGCATCTGTTATCATATTTCTATCGTGACTTTGGTATCCGTGTTGAAATTTGCCCAGACGCCGTTCTTAATCTGTGAGTGAGGAAGCTGTGCACTGCGGTTGGCCATATTTGGCGTGTCGTTCATTTGACAACCTTGTCTATCAGTTACGCCGATGACCACTATCCAGAACCTCCCAAACGACATCTTGTTTAAAGTTTTCGCCGTACTCAGTGCAGATGGGTACACCGTCGGCGATAACTCTGCTGCTCCGTGGAATCTTGCCAGAGTCTCGCGACGCTGGCGGGAGACCGCCCTCAGCTACTCCTCCTTGTGGGCGAACATAATGCTTTCTATCACTCAGTCTACAGATCTCTCAAGATGCAGCCATCTTCCCCTCGCGCTGGAGAGAAGCGGAACGCACCCTTTAACGTTCTCCTTCCGCTCACTTCTTCCTTTGGCCGACTCAGCTCCTCTTAAACATGTCGTACCTGCCATTGTCGCATTATCCAAAGAAACGCGGAGATGGAAATCAGCCAAATTCTGTATACCGACAAATGTAACCGCGATACTCCTCGTCGAGCTAAATGGGCCATTCGATTGTCTTGAGGAGATCTGGCTCGAGAAGTTGGAACGAGAATTCAAATCCCAATACGACTTTTCCGAAAATAGTGTAGGCGTTGATTTGTCTACCCTCTTCCTCGACGCGCCTAAACTCATCGACGTGACGTGCGATTTTGACATCCCATTCCAACTGCCGTGGGCACAGTTACGGCTCTTCAGATATCACATCACGTCGAACCGTATGATCCCTTACATCGCATCCATCCCCCATCTGTGTCCGCAACTGAAAACCTTTAAAGCACAGCAGTGGACCACGGACGGAGGAACCCAGGGAACGATAACACCTCCCGCTGGTCACTCCATTCTCCCCCGCCTCGAGGTTGCCGGCATCGATCTCGAGCCCCTTCTAGACTTGTTGACTGTGCCTGCACTCAAGGCTATCACAGTCCAGTCATCAGCCGAGGACGACCACATGGTTCCTCTCATCCAGCGTTCAGAGTGCTATGATCTAGAAGCGATAATTGCTATAAAACGGGGGCCCATCGACGTCATTCATCTCATCGAGCAGCCGAGATTCACGAAGCTGCGCTTTTTGCTGCTCGCCGGTCCGTCGTATGATCCGCTTGCGATATTCAGTGCATTGCGGGATAGAGCGTCTCTCCCAGCGCTGGACAGTATTTTTGTGGCGGGTATGGGTGTGCCACATGCGAGTGAACATTATGTAGGATGTTTCGCACTTGTGAAGGTGCTTTTGGAGGTGGTGCAGGCTCGTGAGCTCAAGGCAGTGCAGGTGGCGGTGGTTTCTGGGAACTGCATGAGATACGCTCTGCAGCCGGTTGACCGGCGATTGGATACTTCAGATTGTCTCGCGAAACTTGAAGATCAGGCGAAGAGTAGAGGAGTTGATTTGAGTATCATGCTTTGTGGTGAGTTGCTGCTCTGCCTTGTCATCATGTGCCCGATTTTAACGTTTTCTTTAGCCCAAACTTTCGTTGGTCGCTTTGGTGTTCCTGGGATGGGCAATTTTCTGAACTGACGGCTCAGGCACTATACATACTTGTATCAACTATTATGATATTGCGCTGTAACATCTCGAATCCTGTACCAATTTTCATGCTCAAGAAGGGTGGAGTCTCCCTTTCGACGTGACAACACGAACATAGCCATTTTTTATGCAGATCCACGTCTACAACGACACGAATACTGCCGATTTACTAGAGGTAGACATAAGCCCCTCCATCGTGAAAGCAAGAAGTAGCCTGAACGAACGGAAATGATAATCTTCTATCAGTCAGAGCATTCGAGGTGAGCGTGTGTAGAAAGATGGAACTAGATGATGAGATTGCACACAACAAAGCAAATACAGAACAGATAGCTAGAAACAAGACAGATACCTACTACTATGTACAACACACAAAAGCCCGAAAAATGACAACACAATAAATACACATGAGTGAACCCAAGAAGAAGAGAAAGATATCATAGAATTCCAGCCCATCCATCAATGTCATCCAAGCCGAAGTCCACAGGCGCGAACCAACCGTCGACGTCAAACTCGAGCTCAGCTTCCTTCTGCTTCTGCTTCTCCTGCCGCGGCACAACATCGTCGGGCTCCGAATCAGGCTCCGGGGTGTCCAGACCGAACGACGACTCAGACGTGCTCGGGCCAGAGACGTAACCCTCGCTATCGTCTCCAAGTAGCTCCCCTAGATAGCTCTCGTCGCCCGTGCTCCATTGGACCGGGTCAAGGGGTTGGAAGCGACCAAAGACGTCGCCGGACTAGAAAGATGGAATAAATAAGTTTCGCAGTAGAATGCTGAAGAGGAGAACAAACGTACCTCAAAGTCAGAGTCATCATTCAAGCCAAGGCCCAGCTTCATTTTCTTAGCCTCGTCGTAGGTCTGGGTCTCTCCCAAATCAGAGAACGACTCTGAGTGCTTTCGTTTCATCAGGGGCAGAGTAACTGGCGGAGGTACAGCAGCGAGCGCGGTAGAAGTGTTTCCAGTAGAAATGTATCGGACAGGTAGTTGGTGCAAGTCACCTTGCACTCCTCTCTGCTGGCCCATCGAAATATGGTGTGACAGGGTATTGGGGTTGTACTGAGACGGTCGCGCATACTGGTGGCCGACAAACTGCTGCATCGGGGGAACATCATCTATGCCTCGACGCACGGCAGAAGTGTATTGGATAGGTGGTTGGTGCAAGTCACCTTGTACTTCTCGCTGCTGGCCCATCGAAATGTAGTTGGTGGGGTGAGAGAGGGCATTGGCGTGGTAGTAGTTACTGTATTGAGACGGCTGCACATAACGAGGGCCGGAAAACTGCTGCGCCGAGGAAATGGCATCTATGCCTGGATGGATGGCGTTGGCATCATATAACGAAGGATGCTGCAGACGATAGTCGCGGGGTGGCAAGTGCGGATACGAGTTTGGTAGTACGGCGGCAGCATGATGCCGCGCGGTCACGTTACCGCCCCATGTCGTCGCGTAATTGTCGGGGTTACTGTGACCAGTCTGGAGGCGGGGGGGTATCATCATGCCGAACGCGCTGGACACGCTGGATCCGCCCCGAGAGTTTTGTGGAACATAATCGGGGGCATGTTGTATTTCGTATTCCATGCCACGAGGATGAATTGGTTGCGGAGGTTGCTGCACTGGAGCAGGATTCAGGTGCGGTGGAGCGCTCTGAAGGTGGACATTGGAGTTTAACGCAAAATGACTGGTAGGAGTTTGTGGTGGAACAGGATGGTGGATGTGCTGACCGTCTTGCAAGTGAGGAGGGAGGGTATAGTAGGGGTTGCCAGGCGCGTCAAACCCTACGGATCGACTGTGTGGTTCACCGGACAATGAGCCAGGCTCATTTGTGCGATTGACATCGTCACCATGCAACTGATGGTCAGAGGGATTATTGGGAGATTCGCCTAAGGAATCATGAGCTTTGGATGGAGGTTGGGATGGCGAGCCAGCAGTTGTACGCCGGGCGTCATTCGTGACCGGGGCGGGGCAGCGCCCCTTGTAATTGTACCAATCTCCACTTGGACCTTGCATAGCAAAGCCCGTCATCTTTATAGGTCGTTTCTCTTTTTTAGGCTTCGTCTTGCGCTGAGTTCGCGATTTCGGTTGGGGAGGAAGTGAGGGTGCTGGTGCGTCAGTCCCTGTCGTGACGGTGTCGAGCTGGACAAGATTGTTCGGCGCTTGGTGGTTGTTCCGTTGGGGAGGCATGATTGGATTGTTGAGACGAGTGGCGAGGGTGGTGGTGGTTGTCTGAGAAGAGAAACGGCAGGGTGGACCGGCTTATTTATATTGTGCGTCAACAAAGACAAGCAAAGGCCGTGTGCTCGACCCAGCGCTTTGATCGCTCAATTTGGCTCTGTTAATTCCTGGACTGCTCGTGAGCTCTTTAAAATCAACGAATACCATTATTCACCAGCGATAAATTGAGAGACGGCAGGATTTTCATCGAAACCGTCATGTTACGGTATGTTGTCCAATTGACCGATACTTTATTGGCGGGCTGTTGGATACTTTGGAAGCTCTAGAATATAGGGAAGCTACGCTTAAATAGCAGTAGATTAGCATGCACTGACCGTACGATATCACAAACAATGTTCAGGTGACGCTGAGATTGCGCCACACTTCTTGGTTAGAACATTCGATCACGGTCTTTTGGGGAAGTGTCTTCATGCCTTGCCCAAATAGGTATAGCATCAGAAATATGTGTGGAGTGAGCCCGCACTTACCAGTTCGTTACCAATAGTCTCGCTCTTTCCTCGAGACACGAATTTGCCGTTGAAAGAGCATAAGAAGGCGAGATGTCCTCCTTTACGATGCCTTAGGCATTCTACTACGACAATATCATCTGAAGCATAGAGAATAGAGTCGAGAAAGGACTTTTCGAATCACAAATACACAAGATAATTATTTTCGGTGGTTGTGTATGTCGTTCCGGAGGACAGTCACAAAGGTGTTCATAGATCATAGAACTTGACCACAGAAAAACAGTTGTTGCCATCGAGAGGATAATCCCTTCCATGGGAGGGTCCAAGTCAAAGAAGGAGAGAGAAGGAGCACAGTCCGAGTCAGGGCAAGAAAACAGAGCACACGAGACGACATGACGCTATATTGCGGGTTCTCGAGAAATAGCGCGATAGTCTGAATAGCATTTACACTGAGTCGCCTATGGACGAAGCTGGGACGAAGGAGGAAGCCTCCAAGAAGGCAACACAGGAAAACCAGGAAAGGAAAAACGTCTGGGCGTCCGCCGATCACCTTGGTCCTGACTCCCACCATTACCCAGCCATTACCCGGACGCGCCTTTGTCACCCTCAATTTTCGACCTTCGCATGATGGCGCGATGGCCTGGATAGTCCAACGTAAATGGGAGTCTCCTCTTTGCATGGAGGACATTGTCAATGGCGACGATTTGGCCGACAGCTCACATCTTTTCAAATTTACAAGCATGGCCGAGTTCAAAGCTTTCGAAACCGGATTGATGAATTCGAGGTATCATTGTCGAGGGAGACTATTCAAGGATGTTACACGGTGCGCACCATTTACGATTTCGTTGGATATTGATTATGACATTTTTGTACGCCAGCGCTAGACCTCTCCAGAAGTGGATGATTTGGACGAGGGCACTACTGCGTAGCAAGAAGGAGAAGCGATGCCGGCCCTCCTGGTTTGCTTCCTTACCCAAAGCCGAAGACGGACTCTACATTATTACCGGACCACTTCGATAAATGTCCCGTGTGCAGCGCGAAAGAAATGCTAGAAATATACCGCCGACGTCTACAATTCTTGTCGGCGCATACTCTCAGCGCTTGGCAGCAAATCTTTTGATTCTGAACCACTGTTTGTAGTCAGCTTATCTACGAACGAGATATAATGTTTCACAGAGTTGCTGGTCCGCGTCGACGGGGGTAGTCAACAAGAACGGTCCTTCCAAGTCGCCGTCCATGATTCATCTCTGCCACCGGGTGTTTTTACGACCGTGCGTTACATTGACTATTGCTTTCCCAGACGCCATCGCCTTGATCATCCTCCCGACCTTCTACTGCTGCTGCGAACCGACCTAGGCAGAGTACATAGTTCATCGCACCATGAGGACGGCCAAGCGTGACAGTCTAGATACTGAGCATTCCTGTTCAGTTGGGGAGATCAAGTGTACACATTACCCTGATAAGGTTCTGCCAATACTGACTCAATTTTCCTTAGGCATCCTAACCCTCGATTATCTAACCGTCAATTCCAAGAAAAATATCACAGGAACCACATCTCCACACTGTCCACTTGGCTGCATATGATCTTCGTCCACTTCCTCGTAGATCATATGTAGAGGCCCTTTTTCCCATTTCTCCCCTCTGATTTCCATTCTGAACACCTAAAATGCGGGTTGAACAATGCTGGAAATTACTATATAAATATCGGCCCTTTCCCGATGAATTTATATCGCGTATCGACCTCATAGTATAAATCCGATCCTTCACCAACTGCATTGCTCAGTCCATCATGGCAAGCACTCTAGCGGCACACCCTCTCTTTCGCGTTCAGGACGAGCATCTCCCAACTGATGCGCGCATTACCGCTGCTTATCGGCGCGCAAAGTTGTTACTCACGACGTACAGTACGTCCTTTTCATCGTGACCACGTCCGTATCACTGAATTTTCTCAGACCTCTCCGCAACCGATATTGAACATTGCTCTGACCGATTCTGGGCCCTGTTCTTGGATCCTGTTTGTTGTCTGGATATTGCTATGTTCACCGTCCTGGCGATACACGTGAACCTTGCGATCGGGACCCTCAGTCGTCACTTGGATGGCCGTTCTGACTTGCGACCTCTTGTTGACGAGCTTCTTCGGTTCGACAAGGTTGGACTGTTACTGCTCACCGAGAGAGGTCATGGACTAGATGCGTTCAACATCGAAACGACGTCTACCCGCCAGTCTGATGGCAGTTATATCCTCAACACACCTCGTGAAGAAGCCAGCAAGTAAGAGTATTATATTCGTGTTTCGCCACTATTGCTGACGGAACTGGTAGATTTATGCCAGCGACTACACCATCTTTCAGGTTTCAAAGATCGCTTTGGTCATGGCTCGTCTCCTAGAAAATGGACAGGATCTTGGGTGTCACTACTTCATAGTGCCCATATGGTACGCCTCTCTGCACGGTCAACATTGTCTCAGAGCCTTACGCCAATTTTTTTTAGCAACAAGAAAAGGATGTACCAGGGTGTGACGTCTATCCGCTTACCACCACGCAGCGGAACCACGCCGTTGGACTTTTCTATTACTTCGTTTGACCACGTTCGGCTTCCTTCAACCGCGCTCATCTCTTCTACACCCGATCACATCTCTGCGCCCGCGAATCCTCTTGCGGCGTGGTGGGATGAGAACTGGCGCATCCAGCTCGGGAGCCTCTTGATGCCTTGCCCACTCATTTACGGTCTCAAGATATCGGCGTACATCGCTGGACGTTACTCCATGAATCGGCGCATCACGGATCGCAAGGGTACAGCGGTGCCTATCTTCAAGTATCGGACTCAACAGTGGCCGATTGTCAGTGCTGTAACTGTCGTCTTCGTACTTGATAACTGGTACAGGAGTGTTATCCGTGAAGTCAGGCAGCCCGAGCTTGACGGATCAATTCGTCATGCCATGGCTGTCGTTGCGAAGCTGAGCATTATCCGACACATCCAGCGGATTATACCAGAGCTCGCTGAGCGTTGCGGTGCTCAAGGTATGATGAGCTATTACTTTGCTTCATGTTCACTCCGCTGATGCCTATCTCTTATGTCAGGCACTTTCGAGCCAACTTCATGGCTAGGATTGAGGTACTTGATTCATATTTGGCAGTGCTCCGAATACCGCTGACCGCGTCTTAGAACGACGCTAAAGGTGCTGCTATAGCTGAAGGCGACTTATTGGGTCTTTCTATTCGTCTCTTTCCTCAGCTACTTCTCGGACGGTGCACACTTGACTTACCGCCCGCCGCCGAGTCGCTACTCGCGCAACATGCGCACGGGTTGATTGCAGAAAACAAGGTCATGCTTGATCGCATCGTTGATCATCGCAGCGCAAAGTTCGACGCGCTCATACTTCCTCAATCCCAGTCCGTTATCGAAGCCATTGGACACGCGTTGGCCTATTCGCATGCGAAGAAGGCTAAGCTCTCGCAGGCTATCCTGGATGTGTATGAATGCGCTGTGATGAGGCAAGATGCGGCATGGTATTCGGAAATTGGAATTGTGCGCTGTGAGCAACGTTTGCGAGAGGATAGGGCGGTTGAGGCGATCCTACCTAATGTGGAAGTGCTCCTGGAAGAACTGAATGTCGCGGCGGTTGTGATGGCGCCTATTGTTTCGCCTGAAGCGTGGAGGCGTATGTCGCCCAATTGCCTACGTACGTTGCAGTTGACAGGACCAGTATTGATGAGGACGATCGAGGAGGAGACAAGTCTATTCGAAGTCACTTGTAGTTGCCTTTTCTACAGTGTCTTGTGGCGGATACAAGTGTACATCTTATTTCCAGGCAAGATCATTGAAGTGCACAGTATTGGTGTCTGGGCCTCCGCCGATCACCTTCTCGTACGTCCATCCCCATAATGTTCCCTTCCCCGCCCTATATTACTTGTTCATTATCCTGACTCAGTTACGATCTAAAGCATTAATCTGATTCACATCCTCGTCGGCGATAATAGGAAGCTGAACAAGCTCCCATTAGACGCCTGAACATACTTTCAAATCTGCCTCTCTGTATCCTGACTTCCAGGGATAATAATCCTCACTCTCACCGATGCGCAGCGTATAACGAACGAGGGACGGATAGCTGATGAGGCATCACATTAAAGCCCCATGGTTGTCATCGGGCAGTGTGAGGTATAACACTCCGAACGCTCTGACAGATCGGGAGCCCGACGCAGAATAACCGGGAACTGGGATCGATTGGTACCTCATACCTCTACGAGTTCTGGCGTCAGTGCCTTTCCATTCCGGGGAGACTAGAGGCGCTGTACTGTATATGCGTAAGCAGTGAGGTCGGCGATCGCGCGGGTAAGTGATACTTTGCGAGTTTCGAGGTCAGATTCCTTCCAACTGTTCATAGGGTCTCTGCGAAGTACCGGTTTACATATATCATGCTCAATCGCCGGAACGAGGGCGACGATGGTGCGGGGAAGCCAACATCTCTGAGGTCCGACGTCAGACGCCGTTCCAACTGTTCGTGAGGCTTTGTGAAGGAAGCTGCATGTGCGCCATAAAAAATAGCGATCATGCTCATCGGGGAAAAGAAAGACCAGCGATGGTGGAAGTGCGCGATGATTCCATTATTCCAAGGGCAAGGAAGGAGCCGAAGGCACCAATTATAATTTATGAGATCGTCAAGGCGGGTATTGCGCGATGATTCCAAGGATAAGGAGGAGTCCAGGTCAGAGGTCATTGTAACTCGCATTCAGCAGCTGAACATGTCGAATAAGGACAGACTGTCGCAAGAATCTTTCAACTGCAGGCAGATCAAACTTTGATGCTTCCACTCTAGGCTACGACTTCGAATACAGTGAGGCCGTTGACAAGGTGGAAACCTTAGGGATAGGAAGAGCGCGATTGTGAACACCAGGTGCATCACAGGCCATGGATGCTGACAGTGATAGGCATAGAGGCCATTGATCTCGCATTCATGTCGACACCAGAGAAAGTCATACGTTTATTCATAAGGATCTGTGACCATCAAAACACTGACAGTGATTCCGTTCCTTGTGAGCATGAAAGGCGAAGCCGGCGGAGGATAAAGCTCAGATATGATATAGTCCTTCAGAACGTATAGGTTAGTAGTAACACTTTGCATGTCATAATTATCCGTACCCGGTTCACAGAGGCGCCGGACGCCACGTCAGGCTTCTATGACCTTATTCATCGGCAAAAAATAATGCTGTGTAGTTTGTGTATTGTTGTAAAGAGTTTTGTACATAAATTTATAGTTTATGGTCTGTAGGATACACATATTTTCTATGTGATGTAGTCTGTGGTTCGTCGATCGTGATTCTCATGATGTAATGTAGTTAGCCTCATGCTCCGGGTCGTCTACCATATAGTTCGTCGCTCATAGGTAATATGGTATTTTCATGCACTACATTGAGCAGACCCTGCATACCACATTACTTCATAGCCTGCTAACAGATGGGAATATAACTGAGTCGCTTTGAAATGACTCCCTGCCACCCTCTTAACCTGTTTTCCTTTAGCTCGAATCGTCTTCTTTCGACTCTGCAAAGGATGGCTTCCCAAGATTCATCGGTAAGCTGCAGCCTGCCTGTCTCTCTCAGCCTTCGAAAGCTTATACTCTTGCAGCTTGGCGATTTGTTTCAGCAGTTTATTCAGTTCACTCAGTCGCAGACTCAGCAGTCATCTCAGCTACATACCACCCAAGCATCACAATCCCAGCAGGGTTCACAGTTACCGACTCAGCAGCAGCCACAGGCTCCTGTTAATTCGACTCTTGGTCGCTTTCTCCAGGCTACAGGTGGACAGACTGGTATGTCCCCTATACCATCGACATGAAATGCTCTAATTATTATGACAGGTACCCAGCCTCGCTCGCAGCCCATTCAGCAACCTTATCAATCGGCAACTTTGGCTTCCACTCTGCTTCCTCCCTCATCTTCGTCCAGCCACCCCAACGACTTCTTTCCTGCCTTTAATTCATTGAACACTTCTCATGCCAATCAGAATCGTATTGCCTCATCTAGTCGCTATCCAGCTCCCGAATCGGTTCCTCGTCGTGGTCGTAGAAGGGGTCAGCCTACACGAGTGCCCCGAGGTCCTGCTATTGCTCCACCTAGTCTTCCTCGTGATCGCACCCCATCTCAGCGAAATAAAACCAATATCTCAAGCTGTATCACTGCTGGAGACAGTGGCGAGGAGCTACTACAGATTACATGTCTAGTTCGTACACCAATCATATGTTTTTCTTTTTAATCTGTCATCCTACACTATGTCTTACAGCTCTATTTCTAGGAAATCGGAGACTCAGTTGATAGGCCCTACTTTCATCTCAGTCTCGAGACTCTGATTGAAGTCTATGGCGACGAACATCTCGCATACAACTACAAGCTTCCCTCCTCTCATCGTGTCTCAGTCATGATTGATAGTATTGTGAGCGATATGGAGAAAAGTCCTGCTCAGTTTCGCTTCGCCTCCCCTCGTCATTCAGCTCGCACCCCAGTTCTTCGTCTTCTTTCATTTCGAAACAAGGGAACTCGTCGAGTCTCGGGAGGCATTTACCTGCAGCCTTTTGTTCACCAATTGGACATGACTATCGCTGATTTAATCACAACCGAATCTCTGAAATTTGCTCCTCGCTGTGCAATCTCCTCTAATAATCGGCTTGTAATCAATCTGAGTAAGTTTTCCCTTTTATCGAGTCTTTGCTATTCCTCTAATCTGTTATACAGCTGTTTCACGATCCCCCTTGAGCTACATCTCTGATGGTCGTCGTCATACCTGCCTTGGCCCCAAGCTGCAGTATCTCTTTCCAGCTGAGGATCAGTATGGCGATCCCGATGTGGCTATCAGTACATGGTGCGAATCTGATGGCGAGTCTCTATCAGGTGAAGATGAGGCATCTATCGCCTCACAGCTTCTATCAAACAGCGAAAACACCCCAGCCATTGACTCTGTATCGACTTCTACTTCGCATAGTGAGGCTGGTCCTGTATCTTTCACATCAGTTCCTACAGATCTTTCTATGGCCGAGCCTGTAGCCTTACAACCCCCCTTCCCTATTCGACGATTACTGCCAGCTTCCCTTTGGGATAGCACTGCCACCCCGAGCACCCTTCCTGATGGACCAGCTGATCTTTATACCATGGACAACTTCACCTCCGAAATCAGGCTGCTCATACCTCCAGGACAGTTATACAGAATCGTTGCTCCATCTCTGCATGAGGCTGTTACCCTTTTCCTTGAGAAAATCAAGGCCTCAGTTCAAACTGATAACTTTACCGATATTTTAGCAGATAAGGGTCATTTTCAAGTGTAAGTCGTTTCCAATCGCCATTCTGCTTATCATTTGTTAACGATCGTCTTCTAGGGATCAGTCCTTTGGACCTGGTGTTGAAAATGAGGTATATCTTCAAGCCTGGCAGTATCTGATGAATACTCGCCAAACCGAGTTCGTCCAGGATATGCAGCCAGGGTTTACAGGTATTCGATGTCTTGCCATCGCCGACAATGATCGTACTATAAGCATGAAGGTTTTTGGAGCTCTAGCTGGCCTCCTTCTAGTTCGAACCCAGTATCCTCATAGTCTTATGCCGACATTTCTGAAGTTCATCATTGCTCGGGGTGATCTTCATGCCCTAACTCGCTCATTTGTTCGGGATTGGTTTCCTTCTATCGAGCAGCGAGTTACCGAGTAGCTGCAGACTGGACCTACTGGTGATATCCAAGGATTTCAGGATTATTTTATCTCTTATCACAATCACCCAGTATGTCGTTATGCATTCGTTGTCTGCAGTAAACTGATCTACTCTGTTAGGCTGCAGTTTATCGCACTCGTACTTCGGCTATACACCAAAAACTTGCTGTTGGGATGCTGTATACTCTGGCAGTCGCTCAAGGACCTCCTGATCATAGTGATCTTCAAGCTTTCATGCAGGGATTCGATCTTCCATGTCCAGGATTCTCATTCATTGAGGTATGTTTAAATACTAGTTCATTTTCTCAATACATGCTAACGAGTCTACCTCTCTAGACAATTCGTTCATTTACTGGTGGTCCCGATGCCTTTCTTGCTCAGGCTGCTACATCCTGGATAACCGACCCAGCATCGCTGGAGGATCACATGTACATTGTACCTGGTAACTCCAATCAGAAGAGCGAAATGCAAGACCTCTTGGGAGGCCAGTTATTCTCATGCCAGGACCTTATTTGTGGCTTTCTTCATCGCCGAGGAAAGCCCTCGCCTACTCTTTTCGATGCTCTCGCTTCGACTTTTGATTCACAGGTTGATTCATCAGATGAGGCACTCGCCGAACCTGGGTATCGTGCTCGTATGCTTGTTTAGTCTGCAACAGGCTCGCCCTTACTCCAGCGAGGAGGAAATCCTATTGAGGTAAGCCTGCTACATCTTTCATAGTCTATACCTCCTTAACCAGTCTAAAGGTTCGCATGGCAACAGATACATCAGGAAAATCACTTTGGCATCTGGTTGACCTAAGTTTAGACCCATATTTTCTGGTTAACCCAAGCAGCTTAAGCTGCCAGAGACAACTGAAAGTAACTTGTCACAACTTAGGAACACTGTCTCTACCAGAGTTGCTACAAGTCTGCAATAGCTAACATAGGGATCAGTCTTCCAACAGAGTTCCTACAAGTCTGGAGAAAATGACTTGGGTATGCATGATATGATTGAATCAACTAATACACAGGCAGAACAAATGGTTCAACTTAAGTCAACCCAATAGAACTTAAGAATACTTCAATTCAACAATATATAGGTGGTGTTCCCGAGACCAAACGAGGCCTACGCGTTCCGTTGCCGTGGTGATGGCGCAAACCTTGTCGAATCCTTGCGGGGGCTCTTTCAGCCTCTTAAAGTCCGAAGAGGTCGTTGAAATGTCGCTGCTCCGTTCTGCCGGCCGACACGTTCGTCCTTTTCTCGCCGTGAAAGCGAATGAAAAGTCAAGCATCAAAACCAGAGCTATTCGAAGAGGAGTCGAGGTCTAAACAGCGATGGAAACGAAACGAAAGACGACAACGAACATGGGCACGAAACAGCAGGAAATGGATGTTTTGAAGAGAGGGGACTTGAGGCGTCATGAAAGCAGTATGGCCTTGGGTGGTGTGAGAGAGGAAGAAAACAGACAACGAAAGACGCACCTGTGCTGGCACTCGTTCTGGCCTCTCCCGTGCTCTCCAGGTCCCCTTCCGGCATAGGTGTGACAGGGGATAGTCCAGCATTGTGAAGCCGGCATCGTTGTCCACAGGCGTTGCTGCTCCGGCTGGAAGGCTTACGCGTTTGCGTGTGCTCGCCGTAAGAGCAGAGTCGCAAAAAATCGTCCTCTGAGTCCATGACTGTCGTAAGCGGCGGAAAAAGTCCGGCGACAGTGGGACCGCACATTTGAGGGCGCGAGATATGTCCTGCTCCTTGGAACCGAGAAGAATACGGCCGCCCAAGCTAGTCCCTGGAACTTGGCGGCCGTGCTTGAGGAGCGTTGCGCAATCGCGTTGACGGAAGAACACAGTTGAACTCGTTGTAGATGGAAGATGGGAGGATGAGGGCCTAAAATAACAGTTTACAGTCAAATAAGAGGAAAATGGAGCAGAAGTACGCACCGTTTAAGCTGGAGGACGCGTCCACGACGCCGTCCCGCCGGCTTCCAACCGCTGTGGATGGAGAGGACTTTTTGTACTTGTCTGACGACGAAGGCGCTGTGAAAATGTTGCTAGTGGTAAAGTGGCAAGGTAGAAAGTGATGCATGCGGTGCTGCAAAGCAGGGGCGAAATCGTCTGCGAAGGACGGCCAATATTCAATGAGAATCATCGTGAAAGAGAAAAAAATACGCACCGTTTGACCTGGATGCGTGCACCACGCCCTCCAAGCCCGCCAAACACCAATTATTCCCTCGTTGGAGGTTCGACCGAAACGGCGCGGGGCTAATCCAGCCGCTTGAAGGCCGTCTCCGTCTTCCTACAGCGTTGCTGCTCCGTTCTGGAGGTTTACGAGATCGCAGCGGGTCCAAACATCGTCCAGTCCTTGATTCGTCGTGTGCTACCTCACCGGGGCTTACGCGTTGGGACCGTCGTCGTCGCCGGACTCGTTGTGGTTGGAGTGGGACAGAAGGGCCTGTACAAGGTCAGTTATAATGAAAAGGAAAAAAAGAGCAAGACAAAATACGCACAGATTGAGGCTGAATGCGTCCGCGACGCCTTCAAGTTCCAGCCCGAGATCCGAATCCTCGCCTGGCTGGACGTGCGACGGCGCGGGGGATAACCAGTCTCCTGAAGCCCGTCGTCGTGTTCCTGAAGAGCCGCTGCTCCGCTCAGAAGGCTTATGCGATGGCGTCGCTCGCCAGGAGAGCAGAACGCGATCAGGTCGTCCCACGGCTGTTGGAACCTATTTTAGCGTGTCACCGGACCAAAACGAAAAAAAGCAAGAGAAGAAAGCACCCAGAGAGGGCCGACGAAAAGTCCTGGGGCCGAGACGCCAGCACTAGGTGCTGGTGGTCAGATGCAGAAAGATGATTGTAGTGATCGACCTCGATCTCCGCACTCTTCAAAATGCGATCAGATAGCATCTCTGCCTCTGGCTACCACAGCTCGTCAACGACAACGTGTCTCTAGCCTTCGGATGTCTTCTGGGATTTCTTATTCTGTTCTCACAGTCTCTTGTTTTTCTTCTGCACCTCTGGCTACACAGTTTGACCACTCTTCTCTTCTTCTCTTCTCGCGCTGTTGGTCCCTCCTCTAACCGGCATGAGCCTCCAATGGACGACAGACCTCGACGAAGATCCATCTGGGTGCCACAACCACCTCTCAGTCTCACCTTTGAGGGCTGACCGGAATATGTCCAGCGTGTTGTTGACGCCGATCGACATTCGCCGACGCAGTCATTCGACTCAGCTGTAGTCGACGTTTTACAAATGAATTCAGCCAGCCGTATGTCAATCAGTTCTCGCTCTCTTCGCAGTCAACTCTCCGAAGCGTCCTAGCCATTTGGACCCATGAGTAGCATAACCCTACTTCAATCCTTTTCTCAGCCACTTTGTCAAGTGTTCTCACACTCGAAATAACTGGACAACACGGGAGAGGGCTGGCTCTCTATCATGCACGCCGACTGGCCCCGCGCAGTTGCTCGGGGATGGTCGACGGGTATGAATGACAGAATATCATGATGCAACGAGCAGGTTTCCCGTATATGGGAAACTCACCATGTTAGGGACCTTACGAAGCGCAAGTAGGGTGGAGTATGACAGATTATACACGAGAATATGGTAAATTCATGGTTGATACAACTGATTCATCTAACGGTAACTGAGTGGTGGCAGGAGAAATGAGAACTGCCGTGTCGCTTGATCAAATCAGATTCAAATGTGATCGCAACTTGCAAGTCTCACTCGTACCACGATCTTCCGACACCGTGTCATCACGTCAACCTCGATAGCAGATACCGTTTTACGGTCAACATTATTTCTTCAAGTGTATCTAGAAAAAATCGGTTCTAACTCAGTCTATTGCGCTGGCAACCGAAATGGTCACGTGGATGTTGGCTTATAATCGCAGTTTCAAAGTCCGATCACTTGTTCTCTTCCTCTCACCACGACAGCGTGACAGCTTTCACAGCCTACTGACATTTTACGACGACTCGTGCAGGAGGTTGCTGACAGGCGCCGCCAGGTGCGTCTGTGACTGTTGCAGCCGCTATCTGCCCTTTACTGACTGCACTCAGGACACGACGACGACGATGCACCAAGAATCATGATGAGCAGCCCCACCAAGACGATGCCAGGCGACCCCATCAAGAACGCCGAAGCCCGCCCACCAACAATAACCAGGAGTACAGCCCTCGACAAGGACAACGACGAGCAAGTTCTTGTTTGCTTCCAATTTCCTACCATTAAACAACATTATCAGGATCGTTCTATTTAGCGCCACTGCGACCACGACATGATACCCAAGCGTGGGCCCATGGAGAGCCAGGCCGACCTTGAGCAGGGCTTTGTGGGCCCATTGCTTGGGAGATGGCGTCGTCGCAAGGTTCAACTACAACCCTTGGGACAGCCCCAGCCGCTGCACGGCCGTCAGTTCTATTCTTGTGCTCACCAGGTATGCGACTACACTTGCTGTTTCATTCAGCATCATGATGTTACCCCCCAGCTTCCCCCATTGCCAGAAAATTGCTGAGTCACAGCCCGACTCGACGACCACGACTATGACCGACTATGACCGCGACCTCGACTAACTGTAACCGCAACCACAACTACGACTGTGACCGAGTGCACTTTGACTACAACTGTGACCACGACCGCGTCCGCACTACGTACGATCATGACGACCACCGACCATAACGATGACTGACCGCGACCTCACCTACGACCACGACCGCGACCTCGAACATGATATGCTGACAACGATGAGGGCCCAATAATGGCCGTCAACGAGGAATCGACTTCGACGGGATCCTGAGAACGAGAGCGAGGAATTGCCGCCGAGAACCCGACCTTGACAATAAGGACTCCTCCATGAGTTCTCATGGAGGGTATATAGTATTGTGTATGCAGGCTGAGATTTTGTACTTCTTTATAGATGTAGTGGTGTTTCTTGTTGGTATTGCATGTTGAATCAATCCGCTTCTGATATTTTCTTGCTGTGATAAGCTTCAGTACTGTATTTAATTGCTTCGGTCTGCTCATCATCTTACTTGGCTTCGTAGATGATAACTACAGTTTCTTTGAAGGTGATTTAGGATAATCAAGGTTGACTTTAAGGTGATCTAGGATGACTTTAAGTTATCAAAAGTTAATCAGAGTTGACTTGGAGTTAACTTAGGAATGCATGCAGGGCAGAACTGTGTCCTGAGTTAAACTGGCTGAATCGGAGACTTCTAAGCTCTAGGTTAACCAGATTCTCTCTGGTTAACCATAGTGGACCTAGGCTCAAGACCCATATTCCTGATGTACTTCAGCTTCGTACGAGTCGAACCAAAATCGCCGACTTGCGATGATTCAGCAGGGAACTGTTGCTTTTGCAACCTGTACTCCTGCTCTATATTATCCATATAGCTATATTCGCCAGCTTGCGACTGATATTCGTTCGGGCCAGTCGCAGCATGATACTTTCAACGATGCTTTTGACTTTTGGTTTCTGGTACAGCTTATTAATGGGGTTGGAAAGCTAAGTCGGATGTAGACTGTAGCCTTACCATATTTCTTTATCAACACTATTCGTATTCTACACTTTGAAATTACTAAAAAATTAATCTAAAACAGCCTTAGCTCAATAAATAGTCGTCTAGGTCAGGTTAGCTTGTGTGCACAGATTACACTACAGGGGGATTGAACTTACAGCTTCATGAAATCAGCTCCCAATGTTATACACCAAAGAGGGCTGTTAGACCACTACACCATTTGCCTTTGTCATATCTGTTCTACATGCCTCTATGAAGTCTTTTAACTTGCACAGCCACAGCTATCTGGATCTGCAGCGATCACCATCATTTTTTTTTTCATTCCCACCACCACCATCATGAGCAGTCGCAGTCGCAAATCAACAGTATACCAACCATGTAAGTATGCTTTTCTCATGCATAATTATTATTAATTACAGAGTTTCTAGTTCTCAGTTATCTTTCTACTGTGCAGGGTTTTGATCTGCTTAGTAGCTGCTCGTCCAAAAACATTGCTGGCTGTCTATCTGCTCAGGCACTGCTTATGACAGCTGCAGCTAGTAAGGGATTTCCAGTAAAGAAGCCTGCTCAGGTATGTGAGGTCTTCAAACTGCTGTTATTGCATATTTATACTGTTTTTAGTGGTCTTTATTCATCCGTGATGTATTTTGCATCGTGCAACATCTCCCGATTCTCAAGGAACGTCTTGGCGAGCTCTGTCTTGAGGCAAAGCAGGCCGATCATACAGCCAGTCATCAGGAGCGCCGTCATCTTGTAGGTTTTTGTTTTAATCAGTTATATTGTTACTAAATACTTCATAGTTTGCTAGTCTTGGTGCACGTCCTGGAGATGAGCAGCCGAGTGTTAAATTCGGGCTCGCTATCCTTGAAACCATGCTCCAAACCATGGACGATGCTGCAGCTAGCGCCTTCGTAAAGGAATCATTTGGTTTAGAGCTTGTAATCCGCGACGACACTCCTAAAGGCACGTTTAAGCGCTGTTACGATATTATCGAGCTTGCCGCACAGGTAGATGATGTGAAATCCAAGCATGGGTATTATCTAGTTAACGAGAATACTGGATTCTACCGCATTCCTCATCATACTTCCATGATCGTCGTTATCAAGGATGCTACTGGAAGTAAGCTTTTATTTTTTCTATAATATTTGATTTTTAATATTTATATAGAGCTTGCATTACAAAATGTCGTTATTCGCGAGGCACCGCAGCAGTCACCTGTTCGACCTAAGCTGTTGAAGTGGTTAACTGCTGTAGTGCAGGAGGCCTGTTATGAGCGCCGCGATGTTCGTGTACATAAATTCTATTATATTTATTTATGCAGCTACTAATCATTCTCATACTAGCCTTATCATCCTGGAAAAATGGCACAGATTGGGCTCAATATGGGAGCACACCATGATCGGTCTTTCGGTTATGCCGTTTCCTTCACCCGCAAATCTCTTTCTTCAGAGGATCGTAAACGTCAGGATGAGGAGTTGATTGGTGGTCTCAGTCTCTTTTGGGCGCTGCTGTGGAATTATATGCCAGCAGAAATTATGGAGGAAGTACGTGATAAGATGCAGAATGGCGCAGAATATCCATATCCAACAATGGCGACTGCGCATATTGAACGAGGTAAGTTTTTTAATATATCTATTTATTTAGTTATTGATACTTTTTAGGTTGCGGTTTTTCATTCGATTTAGATGGAACAATATTTCAGTTCAAAACTGCGAAGCGCTGTCCACCAGAGGGTATTGTAACTGCTGGATATCAATCGTATGTGCCGAAAATATTTCCTTATAATTTTATTCATATGGTGTTAGATGGACCCACCTAGATCCTGTTCATATCCGTTGGGGATTTGCCTTTTGTGTTGGACGTACTGTTCCAGCTCGATCTTCCCTTCCATCTCGGCATTTTGGTGGTAACTTTGTTGATTTTCACTCAAAGGTCATTGTTGAGCAGGATTCTGGAACACTTTTGGCTTTTGCTCCTGGAGATATGCATGCCACGACATTGAAGGCTGGAGTTGAAAACTATATTTTGGCATTCTGTGCAACACAGCGGGTTTTCGATGGGTTGAATGCACTGGATAGCAACCAAGTACGCCGGTTTTTAACCTGTACAGCTCATGAGGATGAAGTACCCTCTGATGATGAATCTGATAACTAAATTTAAATAATTTTAGTTATCGTAAAATATTTTTTTTTGATATATATATAAGAAAAGTTTTTATAGTTTTACTAAATATTTATTAACAGTAGAAATAAAAGGTGTTAAAATTAAGTGATTAGTAGGTATTTAAAGGAGTAAATTAAGAGGAGAAAATTTGAAAATGGCTAAATTAAATACTAGATAAAAAATCATTGAAGCGTTGTCGGTTGGAAAGAATATGATTTTGTACAATGCATGCAGCATAGTGCTCATCAGTATCTGTTGACTGAGATAGTGGAATCTGATTCTGATCGCAGAAACCACCAAGTCGAAATAAGGCTTGAATACCCTGAAACTGCTTGTAAAGCGCAGTATTTTTTGCTATAATATAAATTTTAATATAAATAAAATTGAATAAAATAATTACCCACCTTGATCACTTCTCCAAGTTCGTTTCACAAGTTTTTCAGCCCAAACAATGCCCCAACACTTATTAATATAGGTTTGAGGACTCCATCCTAATGCAGCGACGATATCAGAGGCAGTATATGTGAATCCATGGTATGTATATACTGCCTTCGCAGTGGGATCATCGCGAAATGATGGAAGATGCATCTGCTCCAAAATAGCAGAAATCTTGTAAACCATATTCACCAAATATACCAGAGATATTGGTTTGCGACCAGATGATTTAGGCGACATCATCACATCTATTTTCGTAGTCGTCCAATTAATGCTATAAGCATTAAAAAGATCCCCAACCGATGTAATAGGGGATGACTGAGCGATAGGAATAGATACCTGCAAAGCTGGGAAGGGAGCAATGGATAAATTATTGCCAGAAGCAGGAGATATATGTGGCCGAGGAATGAATGAGTGGAGTGAAAGTGGGTCGTTCTGAAAATCGAATAGCTCTGCTGTTTCAGAAAAAATTGATGGAGGAAAAGAGTAGGGTTGGGACCCAATTATTAATCCATTTTGTATAGGATTAATCGTCTCACTGGACCTATTAATAAAATTAATAAAATAAAATAATAAGTAATTAAAATAAAACTCACTGTATAAATATCGAAGTATCCAGATTGAACACAACTAAAAAATGATGACGAATATCTGCAGACATAAATGCCAGATTTTGTGCAAGTTCTTGAAGTGCAGGTGACGATGTAGCCAAATCAAGACCCAACAAATCGGTGTGAGGCGAAAATGACCGATGTTCGATCGTAACGAGCTCGGGAATAAAACTGCCAAGATTTCCTAAAAGCCGATGACAGGCAGGTGTACCAGTGGCAAGAGTAGAATGAGGAGAAAGGAAGTTGAGAGATTGCGAAGTTTCGACATTGTAAAGGAATGAATGAGCGAGAATCGACTGGAGTTCCTCGATATGCGAAACAGGCTGGATATAGAATGACGATGGTCTTTGCTGGAGTGCAAGGGCGAGGCAAGCAATGAAGGTAGAAATATGAAGTGAAAGACTCCAGTTATTGTTTTCTA
Organism: Hymenopellis radicata; assembly: GCA_015501595.1. NCBI lineage: Eukaryota > Fungi > Basidiomycota > Agaricomycetes > Agaricales > Physalacriaceae > Hymenopellis > Hymenopellis radicata. The sequence continues at coordinate 2,720 of JADNRX010000274.1, read as the reverse complement.
CTCGCTGAACTGTCCATACTCTTGGGACTGGAATGCCATAACAGTCGATATTGGGGGAAAGCGAGGTTGGGGAAGGGGAAAAGTCGGCAGGATTTGAAAGAATGATCGTTGCTGATATTAGAACTAGATCTGTATGATATAAGCAGAAATATAGCATAAACAATGCTGTTCTCACCAAGTTCGCTATTAAAAGATTGTTGTTCCATGAAAGAAAAAAGTGACAGGTATGATATCATAGGCTGTTGGCCGACTTCGGTCCGAACAAAATCTGGCAAATGCCGAATCTGGCTTGTCATCAAACAGTCACCAGCGATGCCCGAAGTCTCTCCAGATACACTCTCTTCAGCTACAGCACTTGAGCTTCTTGATGCCTTTCGAAACTACTATCATCGCTTTCAGAGGAGTGTTGACGAGGCTGTCACAAATGGCTCGGATAGTGTTGTACTATGGCGATTAGGCGATGATCTTGATCATTATCTCGATCTTGTTCATGAGGTGTGCAGCTACTGCTCTCTCTAGAATATTTTGCACCTAACAATCTCTATAGTTTCGAGTTATTTTTGAGCAGTCCGAGTGGGCACTGCTTGTGAATAATCTTGAACTCATGCAAAATGATGTACGACAGCGATATACTCTTACTGTTGAAGAGTCGCATCATGGACGACCCAGCATTGTGACCGAAGTGCCAACTGGTGGTCGTGGACGCCCCCAAATCATTATTGATCCCACTTTTCTGCAATGGGCTTCTGGTCTGCGTTCGACATCGGGCATTGCACATTTTCTAGGTGTCAGCCGACGTGTCGTGCGCGAACAGCTTATCGAGTATGGCATTGCGGAACGACAGGAGCAGCCTTCTATTCTCAATCCCCATTCTCAGACCCTTACTGAGGGAGACGATTTCCTTGATCCTCATACGACACCTGACGAGGTTACGTCTTACACTCCAGCTCTTTCTGCTATCAGCGATGATGAGCTTGACGAGATCCTCCTTCGCCTACGCCGCCATTATCGGCGTGCAGGCATCAGCATGTTTGATGGGATGCTTCGACGTTTGGGCTTACGTATTACACGTTTGCGCATCAGCCAGTCGTTGCGTCGCATTGATCCCGTGCAGCGTGTATTTCAGCGTATTCAAATCCGACGCCGTGTATACAGTGTTCCAGGGCCAAACTCGCTCTGGCATCATGATGGCCAGCATGGTATGTTTACTCGTCGTCTTCCTTTCTCATTTAATCTGAAATGCAGGTCTAATTCGCTGGGGCATCGTAATCCACGGTTTTATTGATGGCTATTCACGTTTGATTGTTGGACTGCGTGCACACAACAACAACCGTGGAGCAACTGTTCTCGGGCTGTTTCTGGATGCGGCCCAACGTTACGGTGTTCCATCACGATTATGGGGAGACCATGGTACTGAGAATATTCTGGTCGCAGCATGGATGGAGGAAATGATAGGTGAAAATCGAGGGTCCTACCTATGGGGAAGGTCAGAGCCAAAGAGATTTATATAATTATATTTCTGAATAGCTCTATTTGTAGAAGTGTTCACAATGTTCGCATTGAGCGACTCTGGGGCGATGTCACGATTCAAGTTGGAGCTGCTTGGGCTGAAGCATTCATGATGCTTGAGCTGCGCTATGGTCTTGATATTAATAGTGTCCATCACATCTGGCTCCTCCACTATCTCTTCCTCGGAATCATCAACCAACAGCTCACATTCTTCAGTGATGCCTGGAATCAACATGCGATTCAAATGCGAAATGGGCCAAATCGTTCGCCAGCAGATCTTTTTGGATTCGACATGTTCGTTCATGGGGTGCGAGGTACCCAGCTGGGTCCCGATGGCTATCCAATCTTTCAGGATGACGATGAAGAAGAGGAGAATCTTCCAGAAGCTGAACTGGAAGTGTTTGGGGTCGACTGGGAGGCTCTTCAAGATGATAATATTCTCACTTCGCGTGACAATAATAATGCTGACGACGAGCCCCCAACCTCTTGGATTGGACGAACTGGTCCACCGGAACATCTTAGCAATGTTCCAGTAGATCCCCCAGACTCTCCTTTTAACGACACAGAGTTAGCTGGTTTACAATATGCACTTGCACCTTTCGCGAATGCAGTTAGTGATATGGAGATCGCTCAGTTATGGGTGGAGGGCTTAGCATTAGCTCGTACTATCTATCCTAATTTATTTTGAATTATCCCTACCTCGGTAACTGTTCTCGTCTACATTCCTATCTTCATCTGCAAGGTAGTGACCTCGGTCGAGTGGCCAAATCGATTTCTAAGTCAGCATGTTGAGCACTGACTGCTGAGTTGGGTACTGGTCGAGTGAGCGAGTTGCCGAGTTCTCAGTGAGTGAGCGAGTTGTCGAGTTCTCAGCAAGCAAGCGAGTCGTCAAGTTCTCAGCGAGCGAGCGAGTCGTTGAGTTTTCAGCGAGCGAGTCGCCAAGTTCTCAGCGAGCGAGTCGTCAAGTTTTCAGCGAGCGAGTCGCCAAGTTCTCAGCGAGCGAGTCGTCGAGTTTTCAGCGAGCGAGTCGCCAAGTTTTCAGCGAGCGAGTCGTCAAGTTCTCAGCGAGCGAGTCGTCAAGTTTTCAGCGAGCGAGTCGCCAAGTTCTCAGCGAGCGAGTCGTCAAGTTTTCAGCGAGCGAGTCGCCAAGTTCTCAGCGAGCGAGTCGTCGAGTTCTCAGTGAGCCAGTCGCCGAGTTCTCAGTGAGCATT